>CAJHNH020003721.1:52500-59537 GCA_905116865.2 Candidula unifasciata
TTTCCACACACGCACACCTCCCATCTCCCCCACATACACTCACAAACACTGCAACATTTCTATCTGGTCTGGTGACCCCTAGCTGCATTTGCAGTTCAGGCTAATTGTGATTGGAATATCGAACTCTTTTCATTGTGTCAAGTATAGAAAATATATGATTAGGAATGAATACGGTAGTTGGATATCATCATTCACAAATAGAGCCTTCAGTCTGACGCTGCCGTCTGTTTTTGAGAATATTTTAACAAGCTGAAAACAGACAAGCTTAAGCAAAGGCAGCGCTACACAAAATTAAGAATATGGTATGCCATCACTGTCAATTAAAATAAGAATGATAATTTGCAAGAGCTATATTACATCCTATCATGACTCCCAGGTCGACCCAACCTTGAGTGGGCACCAGGTAAAGTCACAGAAAGTAAAGGCGGCAGGCGTGATGATGACCGCATTCCCCACCAAGTGCTCATTGGTTCATAAAATACAGGTCCAACCTTGCATGCTCAACCGTCTGTTAGTTTGAAATCTATTTGATCTGCTGATTTGATTTGTAATTTAGAACTTATTCTGTGCCGACTTGTTTTCTTATGAAATCATTGCTGATTTTTTTTTTTTTTTTTCGCTTGGTCACTCCTGTAGCACTTCTCATACATCGCATTTGCATGGGTACTAACTTTTCATTACTGATTTGTTGTGAGGGACTGTATCTGGCACTGGTAGTGTAGGTTGAAATGGATATGCTGTGTATGAGTGCTTTGTATGAGTGCTTTGTATGAGTGCTTTGTATGAGTGCTTTGTATGAGTGCTTTGTATGAGTGCTGTGTATGAGTGCTGTGTATGAGTGCTTTGTATGAGTGCTTTGTATGAGTGCTGTGTATGAGTGCTTTGTATGAGTGCTTTGTATGAGTGCTGTGTATGAGTGCTTTGTATGAGTGCTGTGTATGAGTGCTTTGTATGAGTGCTGTGTATGAGTGCTGTGTATGAGTGCTGTGTATGAGTGCTTTGTATGAGTGCTTTGTATGAGTGCTGTGTATGAGTGCTGTGTATGAGTGCTTTGTATGAGTGCTGTGTATGAGTGCTTTGTATGAGTGCTGTGTATGAGTGCTGTGTATGAGTGCTTTGAATGAGTGCTTTGTATGAGTGCTGTGTATGAGTGCTTTGTATGAGTGCTGTGTATGAGTGCTGTGTATGAGTGCTTTGTATGAGTGCTTTGTATGAGTGCTGTGTATGAGTGCTTTGTATGAGTGCTGTGTATGAGTGCTTTGTATGAGTGCTGTGTATGAGTGCTTTGTATGAGTGCTTTGTATGAGTGCTTTGTATGAGTGCTTTGTATGAGTGCTTTGTATGAGTGCTTTGTATGAGTGCTTTGTATGAGTGCTTTGTATGAGTGCTTTGTATGAGTGCTTTGTATGAGTGCTTTGTATGAGTGCTTTGTATGAGTGCTTTGTATGAGTGCTTTGTATGAGTGCTTTGTATGAGTGCTGTGTATGAGTGCTGTGTATGAGTGCTGTGTATGAGTGCTTTGTATGAGTGCTTTGTATGAGTGCTTTGTATGAGTGCTTTGTATGAGTGCTTTGTATGAGTGCTTTGTATGAGTGCTTTGTATGAGTGCTTTGTATGAGTGCTTTGTATGAGATGTTTCTTTGACTGACTGACTGACTTTCTACCCCACCAAGACATCACACAAGCGATAGATGACACAATGTGCCACCATGTGGATCAGGATCACCGTGGAGAGGTCCCAGAAACCGCGTTCAGCCTTTAGGTCATATTTATGGCCAGGCTATATTTATGACCAGGCTATATTGTGGCCTCTGGCAAGAGCCAGAGTAGGGCTTCAAATAAACAAAAATTCCGTCCTAAAATGTACGTAAAGATAGATCTCTGCTGACTGGGATTATAAGGGGGAGGTTAGTTGTCCTAATACTTGATTTGCTGTACTGCATCTGATGTTAATTTCTGTATCTAATTTACCATCTTCAGATGCCTATTTAATGACTTTCACTGTATTGCTATGATCAGGTTCTGTGCCTTCCTTCATAATGACATTACTTCTGTGTTGGTTATCATATTAGTTAAGTTACATTTTTCATTCACGGTAGTTGTAATTCTATGGCTGTATCGGTTATCAAGGCCTGATCATCAGCAAAGAATTTTTCATCGCGGTTTATACTAGTATTTTTGCTCCTGCGCTTGGCATCCTTGCAAATACTATCGACATATGTCATAAACGGCAATGGTGATGAGGCACATCCTAGTCTTACTCCGGCTGTTAATGTTAACGGTTTTGAAGTTCTATGACGTATTCTAACTACTGTTCTAAATCTCCTATATATAAACTGTTGCATGCTGGCTGCTGAAGACGGGGACAGGGCACTTTTGGTAATGTCCCGAGTGTTGTGATGTCATTTCTTAAAACTAAGTTCAGCTTAATTCTTTCCAGCTCCTCCTCTTCTTCTTTGCCTTTTCCTTCTTCGTATTATTCTTTCTACAACAACGAAAACAAAAACAAACTACAGCTGCTGCTGCTGCTGCTGATGTTGCTGCTGCTGCTACTACTACTACTATTACTACTACTACTCTTGTGGCTCCTTTCCCTTTTTTTCTATTGTACGTTAACCATAACCACTTTCGTCTTCTTCTATTGCTGAGTCATTTAGGGGGGGGGGGGGATCATCAAAGAACAGGAGAATCCTATTTGGAAGAACAATTTCAGTACTTACCCCAGTACTTGGCTTGTCATATGGAGAGATAGCTCGCCAAAGATCAACTTTATTGCTAAGGTCCATCTCGTTCAACGGAATCCGAACATATCCCACACATTCATCCTTAGAGAACTGGTCGTACTCATAAAAAGACACCTCCAGCGTCGAAGTCGAGACCTCCTCTGTTGGCAACTCGAATATAAACTCCTCTTCGAACTCAGGGTTCAAGGTCTTCCGATGAATCCTACTTTGAGCAGATGACCTTTGCCCCGGAAGAATAGTTATCCGGCAGTAAGGATTGGCTGTGTAGTTGAGATCACGTGGTAAGAGGTTGTGTGCGCGGATGAGGTTGACAGTTAGTATTCCAGTCTCAGAATTATGTTCCAAACTGACGTGGATGGTACCTTGGCTTTCTTCTTCGATGGACGTCACACTGGCCTGACGTACCAACTGAAAAGAAAACAAGAATGTGATATTGGTATTATGTTATCTCTCTTCTATCCAGAATGTTCTGAAACTATTTGATAGCGTGGGTGATGGGAGCGTATAGTAAAATCATGTCTGGATTTAGACCTAATGATCCTTATACAGGCGTATAGTAAAATCATGCTTGGATTTAGACCTAGTGATCCCGGTAAAGGCGTATAGTAAAATAATGTCCGGATTTAGACCTAGTGATCCTTTTACAGGCGTATAGTGAAATCATGTCCGGATTTAGACCTAGTGATCCTTTCACAGGCGTATAGTAAAATCATGTCCGGATTTAGAACTAGTGATCCTCTTACAGGCGTATAGTAAAATCATGTCCGGATTAAGACCTAGTGATCCTTTTACAGGATGTTGCAGAACTAACACCAGCATTTTTTGGGTGATATTATTTTTGTAGGTGAATTTAAGTTCAGCAATATCACATTGCAAATAAACTGTCGTCTCTCGATACACCTGTCGAAACGAAAGCAAGGCAGTCTGCTGCCTGATCGCCTGCAGCTGGGTCGAACCTGGCATCCCGCTATCACGATGTGCGTTTGCAATGCCTAAATCACAGACGCCGAACATAATAATAATCATAATAATCAATATGATTATACAGCACTTAAACAAGGCTTAAGCTAATTGTCAATTATAAAATTATAAGGGGTTACCCTTCGCTATGAAATGTTGCGGGAAATTAAAGATGTTGGTGTGATGATGGTCCCATCAAACATCGAGTGCTGATTGGTCTATTCAAATGCAGATCTAGCCAATAGCGTTATAAGTAAACTTCATTAACTGTACTAAGTACATGTAACCGATTATGCTAAACTAGATCAACAGGCATCAGGTTAAATGGTTCGGACATAGTGTGTTGTTGTTCGTTTATCACGAGTGACGAAGACCACTTTCATCCAAAGTAGTAATGATCAATGATTATGAGTACAAAGGTGGCTGATTAGTCCAATATGAGCCTGGTCTTGAGCAGTGCGGACAACAGATGAAAGCCGCAGTAAGTCTGGGATTAGCTGTACGATTTTTTCTAGTCTGTCTCCGTTACTCTGCCTGTGCAACCTCTGCTGCCTGGCAGGGCGATGCACCATGCCTGAGCGACGTACGCCATTCCACGTACGGACATGTGTAGAGGCTACTGTCAGACTATGTAGCCCAGAGAGCCCTGTCATTTAGACATATGTAAGCAAACCTAGAGGTCCACAACTCAAGCGATGGAATAATTGTAAAAACAAACATCTACTTAACACATAGCAAGACTGTCACCTGACGCTGAGAGGTAGAACTGGACGACAGAAATCGAAAAAAAAACAAAAAAAAAACAGATGAACGAACATATTTGGGGGGGGGGGGGGGGGGGGGGGAAGAGTTTGGCTTTAGAGTAGGACAGCTTTCATTCACAAGTTTGTTGGGCTGGTAGACTTTCCTGAAGGTTACGGGTGTGTCCCGCTCTGTAGTTTGGTTTTTGCGATGTCTTGCGTTTACTTATTTTTCTGAGAAAGAGAATGCCTGTGACAAAGATTGCAGCACTCTCTAGGGAGGTTGTTTTAGACAAAGTTTCTCTATGTTTTTAGAGTGTTAAACTTGCTGGTGTGCTGAAATATACAACACGCGATATTAACGGCATTGTGAAACACACCCTTAACCATGTGCAAAGGTCACAGGATTCAGAAATTGCCAATTAGAAGTGAGCTAGTATGTACACAGGCGGGGTGTGGGGAGACTAACGTCGAACCCTTTTTTCAGAACATAATCTGATCCATGTTTGACTTGTAGGGCCACATCCTGGAAAAAGATGTAGTATGCGATTGGAGGGGGATAGACCCACTGCCTCCATAATAAGAATGTTGTACAAGGCCACTAGAAAAGCTGTTGAAGTCGGAGTGCATATGCCTGAGAGTCGAGGAAGCAACAGTGTGCGTTCAAAAAGCAGAATCTGTTACACTGGTATGTCTACAAAACTCAAGATCTAGAACAAGATTTAAGTCCAGAAGTGGACGAACAATTAGAACAATGGGAGACAGTTTACAACTGGAGAACGCTGAAAAAAAAAGAAGATGAAATAAACACCTATGCTTCACAAAATTAATCAATAAATGTATCTACAGTAAGGGCGGCGCAAGACATATATGAGAGAGAGGGGGGAGACATTCACAAACAGCGAGAGAGGGGGAGGGGGAGACATTTACACAGAGAGAGAGAGAGAGAGAGAGAGAGAGAGAGAGAGAGAGAGAGAGAGAGAAGGGGGGGGGGACATTCACAGACAACGAGAGATGGGGGGAGATATTCACAGACAGAGAGAGAGAGAGAGAGAGAGAGAGAGAGAAGCGGGGGGGGGGGCATTCACAGACAGCAAGAGATGGGGGGGGGCAGACATTCACACAGAGAGAGAGAGAGAGAGAGAGAGAGAGAGAGAGAGAGAGAGAGAGAGAGAGGGAGGAGACATTCACAGACATCGAGAGAAAGAGAGGGGAGCATTAAAAGACAGCGAGAGAGAGAGGGGGGAGACATTCACAGACAGCGAGAGATGGGGGGGGGGAGACATTCACACACACAGAGAGAGAGAGAGAGAGAGAGAGAGAGAGAGAGAGAGAGAGAGAGAGAGAGGAGACATTCACAGACATCGAGAGAGAGAGGGGGAGACATTCACACACACACACACACACAGAGCGAGAGAGAGAGGGGGGAGGCATTCACAGACTGCCAGAGAGAGAGAGAGAGAGAGAGAGAGAGAGAGAGAGAGAGAGAGAGAGAGAGAGAGGAGACATTCACAGACTGCCAGAGAGAGAGAGGAGACATTCACAGACATCGAGAGAGAGAGAGGGGGGGGGGACATTCACAGACTGCCAGAGAGAGAGAGAGAGAGAGAGAGAGAGACAGAGGGGGGGGGGGGAGACATTCACAGACTGTCAGAGAGAGAGAGAGAGAGAGAGAGAGACAGAGAGAGAGAGGAGACATTCACAAACTGCCAGAGAGAGAGAGAGAGGAGACATTCACAGACTGCCAGAGAGAGAGAGAGAGGGGGTGGGAGACATTCACAGACTGCCAGAGAGAGAGAGAGAGAGAGAGAGGGGGAGACATTCACAGACTGCCAGAGAGAGAGAGGGGGGGGGGAGACATTCACACACACACACACAGAGAGAGAGAGAGAGAGAGAGAGAGAGAGGGTGGGGGAGACATTCACAGACATCGAGAGAGAGAGGGAGACATTCACACAGAGAGAGAGAGAGAGAAAGAGAGAGAGGGAGAGACATTCACAGACTGCCAGAGAGAGAGAGAGAGAGGGGGGGGGAGACATTCACAGACTGCCAAAGAGAGAGGAGACATTCACACACATACACACACACACACAGAGTGAGAGTGAGGGGTGAGACATTCACGGACTGCCAGAGAGATAGAGAGAGGGGGGGATATATTTACAGACTGCCAGAGAGAGAGAGGGGGGGGGGGACATTCACAGACTGCCAGAGAGAGAGAGAGAGAGAGAGAGAGAGAGAGAGAGAGAGAGTGAGAGGAGACATTCACACTCACATACACACACAGAGAGAAAGAGAGAGGGAAGACATTTACAGTCAGCGAGAGAGAGAGAGAGAGAGAGAGAGAGAGAGAGAGAGAGAGAGGAGAGCGTTTTTAATAATAACAACAAAGCGTTGTGCGTCATTGTACCAAGTAGCCAGTGGAAAACTATTCCAAAAACCATTATCAGAGTTGCTGTCATTAAACGTCACGTCAGGAAAAGAATGTCCAGGACCTCAGCTCTGACATTTGCCAGTGTTCAATATGCTGACAATTGCACTTAATGGCAAGAAGAATCCTGACGTCCCACGCATTCCTACCTGCGTCAACAGTTCT
>CAJHNH020003722.1:0-17142 GCA_905116865.2 Candidula unifasciata
TGGTTATTTTGCGTATTTTTTTTACAGGACGTTGCAAAACCCAACCCAAAAACCCCCTATGTTGGGGGGTTTTTATCTCTTTACTCCGTAGCTTGCCTTGTTTGCTGGACGGTGGGGTTTTTTTTTGACCACTGTCGAACCACGAAAGGCGCATGGCCCGCAGCTGGATCAAACCCTCCCCCCGGCGTTAAAGATTTTTCCTCGATTTAAACCACGAGACGAACCTACTAGATCATAGCAAATGTTGTTTTTGACCACCTTTTTTTCCCTTTCGATCGTTAAAACCCAGAGGAAAAATTTCCCTTCAAAAAAAGAAAACAATCAAAATTATTTCTGTGTAATAAATTCTACCTACCCCCTAATTGCATAAATCAGCCAGAACGGGCCCTGTTTATTTTTAAAATTTCTCACCGGGACCAGCAAGTTTTATTAAAATATCAGTTGTTTTTCCCTTTTGGTTTTCCTGTTAAGCCCCCTTCTTCACACCCCCATTTCTGTTTAGGGGGTGATGCGACCTTAAAACCTACCGGGGGTTGTACGATAAAAATAGGTCCGCATTAGGCCCATAGCTGAAGGCGTAAAAAGGTTCCTTTTTTGTTTACTGTTACTTCTGATTATAGTCCACGGACTGCCGCACTCAAAACCTAAGACAGTGCTGTTCCATCAATAAAGGGGTCCTGTCGAAAAATTACACACAAAAATAACTATGGTACTAAATGAAAAATTTCGTGTCAAGACCAAATTTGTCTACTGTATTTCTAAACAAATCCAGTATTAATGTTGTCTGCGCTTAAAAAAAAAAAAATTTTTATTCCTGTCTGCAATAAAATTAAATGTTTTACTTGTGTCTTCATTGAAAAGTGAAATATAACGATATGTGCCGCCCAACTGGGAATGCAGATGCCATACAAAATGTAATACAGTTGAATGGGGTTTTTGGTATTTTTTCCTGTTTCATACCATGTATGAGAGTTAACCCTACGACAAAAAATATAGGGGAACAAAAGACCTACAAAAAAACAGAAATAGAAATTTCATCCCACTCCAAACATAGTTCAATTAGGAAAGCTGTTTAAACTGCCGAAGTGAGAATGGGTAATAAAACTACAATGTTACTTCTCCTTGGCGTTCTGATAGCAACACATCAAAAATGACGACTGTCCAAATAACAAAAATTTCAAATGCAGTTCTTCCGAAAAGACAAAAAACCGTCAGTTTAATTCCCCAAAAGGGGCCCAAAAAAACCCGTGGGCTACGTTTTCCTTGGGGAAAGCGGCGCCACTTTAAACAAAACTACTTTTGACAAACTTCTTTGTGTTTCCAAAACAAAACAACCAAATTAAACTAGTTGTCGTTGATGAATAACATGGACAATTTAAAAAACTAGACTGTAAATCGTGGCAGAGTTAATACATTTAGCTAATGAATGCAAGACGGTACTATTATACAACAAAAATGTCATTTTTTGTTCCTTAATGGATGCTCTATACCGTTCTATTTCAATTCTCAATTAAGTTGATTGTCTAGCTTGAAGAGGAGTTTTTGTGAAGCCAACCACAACAATTCATGGCTTTTTTGAGCCTTTTAACTAGACAATTTTACCTTGAGCTGTTTGCCATTACGACTGAGCGGTTGGTTCTCGATATCACTATCGACATCAGAATAAAACTGTATGTTTCCAATTCACTCTCGCGTCTATTCGGTCTTGAAATACACGTATGTCCCCAACTTATCGTGTCTATTCATTCTCTTGAAATATACATGTCACTAAGTTCTGAAGTCTTTTCATTGTTTTGAACTATACATATGTCACGAAGTTCTAGAGTCTACTCCTTGTTTTAAAATATACATATGTCACCAAGTTCTGAAGTCTTTTCATTGTCTTGAAATATTCATATATCACCAAGTTTTCGAGTCTATTCAGTCCCCCCACCCCCATCTCTCTCCCGCTCTCTCTCTCTCTCTCTCTCTCTCTCTCTCTCTCTCTCTCTCTCTCTCTTTCTTTCTCTCTTTTCATGTCTCGTGTCTTTATTTGGCATACATAAAACAGACAACACAGTGTGTGTCATGCTGAACTTTATTGCTATAATTCAATCTGTGTGAGTCAATAAATGTACTTTATTGAACATTTAAAGATTATTGGCCTTTGAGTTTCCAGTTTCAGCATTTTTTCTTTCAGGTCACTAAGCCGTCTTTTCCTGAAATAGAAATCAATGGCATTATTTCACAGGCACATCTATACTAGATACGAATACATGAAAGCTGTGGAACATCCTCCGTAACCCACCCAAAGTCGCATTTATACATGTTAAGAAGAAATGAATAACAAATTGAATGTTTTTTGCGAAGTTGCTTGGAGAATGGGGACGAAAGTTAAATGCATTCGAAAACAAATGTCTGAGCAAAGTGAAGAAACATTAAACTGAAACGATTTCAAAAGAAGTGAAGAAGTCAGAGAAATGTCTGGGCAGCCACAGGTATCAATCGTTATAATTCGACAGAGAAGATGACGCTACATTGGACACATCATGAGAAGAAACTTGCGTGGCTATAACCAGTCGTCCCCATATGGGATGCACAGTTCGTTCTTTGAAGCCCAACCGTGGCTTTTGCCGGGGTCTCTGAATGTAGCCGGGCCATAGGTATGGCCTAAAGGCTAAAAGCGGTTTCTAGGACCTATCCACGGGTGATCCTCATCCGCATGATGGCACTTTGTATCACCGGGAATGTGATATCCTGGTTGCGAACAACACGAGAGAGCGAGAGAGAGAGAGAGAGAGAGAGAGAGAGAGAGAGAGAGAGAGAGAGAGAGAGAGAGAGAGAGATAAGAAGCCATAAGAGAATCACCACAAAAGGCATTACATTTGGTAATATATGGCAGTTTGTGGATCGATTTAACACTCGTACGCACTGTGTATTGTTGTTTACAGCTTGGCTGCTATACTAGCCCCCTTCCGCCCAAACAGCATATTGGGGTCTTTCTCTCCTCCTCCCCCACCCTGTTTTCACGTGATATAATACCCCTTAACATACACTGGAAGGTTTAGCTTTCTTGATATAGTTTTAGACTCTGTTAACCTCATCAGTTTGAGATATGACTGGTTACATCTGCTACACACAAAAAGATCGCACTCAATAAATGGACAATATTTATTAAAAACTCACAGGGGCTACAGCTGCCTAAAAATAAAATATTATATATATATATATATATATATATATATATATATATATATATATATATATATATATATATATATACTGGACTAGTACTTTGATTAGATTGTAGTCCTGAGAAGGACTTGCAATTTGCCTGGGGCGGGGCGGTCCCAGATAAGATGTCTTGGTGTTTATTTATATCTGGGCAACAATGATATTGTTGGCTTTTGGCCAGACACACCCGATTGCAGCAAAAACGTAAGTAGTCACATCTTACGACATATTTATCATGGGAATCTGTTTCGAATCCAACACATGCGTAGATGTCCAGTTGATCACTTATTTGGAGGTTGAATGGACTATTCAAGTTTAGCTCTATTGAACTGCTACCCAGGATAAGCTTATATGACTCACAAGAGTTGATTCCTTCACGTTTCGGCCCACACATGTGGATGGGGGAGGGGGGGGGGGAAGTCACTCAGAGAGCGTTGAAGCTTGATCCTTCGCCAGCTATCTCAAACCCCAAAATGTAAGATCTGTCACTCTAGAACCGAAAATATTAAATACAGGCAATAATGACACAGTATTCGGTGGTATTTTCTGAAAACGCAAAATAAATCGATATTTGTTTGCAATTTCTTAGGGCAATAATTACATTTACATTTTTTTAAAATTAATTATATTTCATTCAAGAATTCATAGTGCGCTACATATTGAGTTGAATGTGTTATATTTGAAAGAAGTTAAAAATTAAAACGTCTAGGAAGTATATTCTAGAGAATATATTGGGGAAAAGGAAACATGATGACAACAAGCCAGTGCACTTGTGTACCAAATGACATCGTTATTGAGACATCAAAACATAAATATGAGCACCAAGAAACAGACTATAAACAGCATTTTCAAGCCAATACTGTGCTACCAGTTCCAGACATGGACATTATCAAAGGTTAACCTACGTAAAATTACCACATGTGAAATGAGATGCCTGAGAAAAGCTGCCAACTTAACCATCCGAGACAAAGTTGGAAATGTTTTTTTCAGACAGATTGAGGAAACAACACTGCGCAGAAATTCACTAAGAAATAGACGAAAAAATGGTTTGGTCATCAAGTAAGAATGAAGCCAGAAGAACTACAAACGCTGGCCGTACACATGAACATATGTGATGTAAAACCAAGAGGCTCTCCTATCAGTATACCGATTGATGACATTACAAATATTCTGCATCGACAAGGAATAGCATAAGCCATAGCTGCCCATCAAACATTGAATTGCAAACTGTTCCTTCCCACGGCGCTTAACGGCTAAAGTCAAAATTTATGAATATGATGATTATGAATATTTTTACTTACTTACTTAGTCGCTCCTCTTCTACCTTGGGGTGTAGAGGTTTGCCAGAGAGATCGCCAGACGTCTCTATCCGCAGTTTTCTTTCTGGCTTTGTTCCATTCCAGTCCTCTGTCAGTTAGGGACTGTTGTCTTCACAGCGCACCCTGGGTCGTCCCGGAGGTCTGGTTCCCTGGTTCTTAGCCTCCCATGCTTGCCATGGTGGCCGATTTTCTCCCATTCTGCATACATGTCCAAACCATCGTAACTGTGACTGATCTACTCGGGTTAGTAAGGGCTGGGTATCAAGATCTTGACGTACTGTCTGATTGCCGACTTTGTCCCTTCTTGTCACTTGGACCACCTTTCTCAGGTATCTCATTTCCGAGGCCTGCAGCTGGCTTCTGTGAGCTGTTGTCATTGCCCATGACTCACACCCATAGGTCAGGACTGGTACATAGGTAGAGCGGTAAACAGCCATTTTCGTCCTCTTGCCAATTTCTCTTTTGCTAAGAAACCCTCGGTTTATGGCCTGGAAGAGTCTCCCAGCAGCTGCTTTTCGTGTAGCCAGCTCAGTCATAATGCCTCCGTTTTGGTCAAGTACAACTCCAAGGTATTTGAACTGGTTAACCTGCTCCAATGCATACTGTATGAATATTTTTAGCATGTGTTATTACGTCTGTCTCATAAAACATGCAACTAGCTCATCAGTTGCAGAAGATCTCATGCGATCGTACTTGAGCAACACCCACGATATTTGACCTAGCATTAGCAGTTAGAAATGTGTCTTTTTTAGGCTGGTGGTAGACATGTTGTGTTGCAGTTTGTGTCTAGGCATATAAATATTATCATCATCTGGTGCCTTGCCGACTGGCGTGGGCGACCATGCCTCTGCACAATCTGCGATCGCCTTCATCATGCATCAGTTCGTGTGCTGTCACACCTCCATGCCATGTAACAAGACTGTCAATAATCTTCTCTCGTTGTCTTCCTTTATCCCTCCTTCCATAGATCTATCCAGTGGTCACAACATGTTCTATTTTTCCTCTTCTTATCTTCTTCTTCTTCGCGTTCATCAGCTGTAATCTCTGGCAGAAAGTTCTGGTTGCCCGTCCACTACTGAACTGCAGTCCTGCTCCAAAACCTGAGTGTTGCGTGTGCATCAGTGTTACAGATCTCATTCTCTTGAATACAGACTGTTGGTCCCTTGCCTCTCCGGCAGATGCACTCCGACTTCAAAGGAAGCTCCCCAATTAGTCGACTCTTACGTCATGCTTTTGGGGAGGCAGTGGGTCTATTCTTGTATTCTCCACAAGGGGTTTCGGAACCCACACGGGAGCCTCTTCTCATTATATGGCCGAAAAATGATGACTGTCTCCTTCTGATGTCTGTGATATCTTCAGGCTCCCACCTGTTTCAGAACCTCGTGGTTGCTATTTTTCACTGTCCATGGTATTTTAGGCATTCTTTTGTAAAACCACATCTCTGAGGCCTCAAGAAATTGTTTGGCCTGCCTACTGATTGTCCAGGACTCACATTTATGTGATAAAACTGGATGTATGTAGCAAGCAAGCTTTAAGTATAACTGCAGCTAAACGCATCCGATTGCAACATATACGAAATTGGTCGCCTGTTACGACACGAACACTTCTTCTTCTTCTTTCTTCTTCTTCTTCTTCTTCTTCTTCTTCTTCTTCTTCTTCTTCTTCTTCTTCTTCTTCTTCTTCTTCTTCTTCTTCTTCTTCTTCTTCTTCTTCTTCTTCTTCTTCTTCTTCTTCTTCTTCTTCTTCTTCTTCTTCTGCATCTTCTTCTTCTTCTTCTGCTTCTTTTCCTTTTTCATATCAATATCCCGCAGTGGAGATAAGGGTCTTAACCAACTGACGCCAAGTCGTCCTACCCTTTGCTATAGCACCTATCTCATCCCGGGTCCTCCTTTATTTTGCAAATTTCATTCTCTAGCATCTTTCCTCCTGTGGGGTTTAGTGCAAACACATTCCAGTTATATTGTTCTCATGTTTTCTCAGCGGGTATCCTATCCAACGCCAGCATCTTTTTTTTTTTTTTTAAAACTCCTAATTTATTTGAATTTGTTTAGTTCTCTCAAGAAGCTTAACATCAGTGATTGTATCATGCAATTTATTTAATAACGGGCCACAGTTTGAATGCGAAAACAATGATAAAACATCTTGATCTGGAAAGCAAACATAGTCTGCTATCCTAGCTTAAGGTATATTATCATCAGTTATTTACATAATTTACGATGGTACAGTAACAACATGCAACATACTGGTCCGCCCTTAGAAGTGAAAGTGAAACATGGAAAGATTATGATTATTTTTTTCAAACTGCCTTGATTTTTAGGTTTGTCTTTATATTCGTGTTTAATTTATTTCATTACAAATTATGCAAACTTTATTGTCAGTTATATGAGTACTGTCTGCTCACACTTAATGTCGCTTGTTGGAAGGCGTGTAACAAATCTAAAATTCCTCTCTGTGTCAACGTCCTCTAGTGGTGCGGGTCACTAGAGAGGATACTGGCATTATCCAAGTTACCCAAACACTGTATGTTATGACAGAGTAGCTTAGGGCTTAGACATGGCTGGCAGCTGGTCTAGGAGGGAGTATTTACAGGTAAACAGATAGACCACCGTGCAATTGACTGGGCAGCTTTACAGTATATACTTTGTTCCAACTGTTCGGTGAAACAAGGTACACAGTCAGACCCACCTACACTTGGCTACACGTTATATACGGCTTTATGCTTGAACAGGCTTTTAGGGATTTGTAACTGTTTGATTCTTATCTTTGAGATGTCAGTTTAACAGACTGCAGTACTTGGCGGGGAAAACACATGCGCTGACAGATAAAGCATTCTGCATGTACAGCTAGGTTGTACTTTAAGGAAAGGAGGTTTAACCAACGATAGTGGCTGTGATGCTTACTTTTCGCTGTAAAATACTTTAATACTCATTTTTTTCATGTAGAAGGTCCTTTGGAGAACGTCGCTCTCATCACGGTTCGCATGAAAGAAACTAGGTATTTTGCCAGCTCTCCCGCCTCATAAATTTTCATACTCAAGGAGTCACTTATATCCTGCGCCCATCTTGTGTTGGTCGGCCTCTCCCTCTTCTTTCTGGTACCATGCTATTTTTGTGTTCCAATCCGTCGTGGCGCTTGATATGACACACATATGTTAAGCTTTCGAGACAGGATGCTGTTTTTTTAGCCAATCTTCCTTGATGTTCAAATATTCCAAGCTGTAAATATTTCTCCTGTTCTTTGTCCAAGATATTCTTAGAATCTCCCTATAGCATTTCAGCTAAAACGTCCGTATTCTCTTTCTTAAGGACTGAATACAATAATATTATTTGGAAATACAGAAAGATGACGCTAACATTTTTTGGCATTACTTGGGAATAAATGTATCAATAAAGGACCGAGTTGATCAAATTGGACAAGATATATTGGTAATACAGCAATCGGTACTTCGTGGGTGATGTCGTAAGCGTCACACTGGCCGCCTGTATTTCCCAGGACTGTACCTGGTACCCCTGTAAGTCTGGATAGACTTGGGAGTCAAGGTATTTTTTGAAAAAAAAGTAAGGCTTAGGACCTAGACCCACAATCTTCCGATCCGCATGTGAGCGTCTAGACGCTACACCACCGCGGCCGTAAACACATAAATAAAGAATCTAATAAAAAACAAAAATCACTTAAATAAAATGATAAAATCAGCACTGCAAATTACACAGCATCTAATAAATAAGGGGAAACATGCATTTAATAGTTCAGTTACCAAAAGGATTAAAGTGATAAAAACAGAGGTGACTTCAATGGAGCTTGTGACAAGAATCTAATTCACTCAGCTGTGACAAAGAAGCTTAATGAAGATGTGAAGGGAAAAAATACTCCACATTAACAATCGGACGTTTTTGCAGTTGTCATATTTTCTCTGATGTTGCATTTTGAAGGGTCAGTTTTCTACGTAATTACCATTACTTATGTTTTTCTACTGTTCCAACTCTAACACCCGTGTTTTCACTTTCTGTTTCAATTATAGCTATAATTTCTTGCAGTTGTGTTTCGTTTTTAGCGTTGAAAACTATATCGTACGCATAAATACACAAATAAATACTCACACGATAAATCAGTTAATTAAATAAATTATTATAGCACAAAAAAAGCTAGAACAATGCAAATCAACAGATCACAACGACAGACAATCTGATTGCAATCAATATGCCAATAAACACTCAAAACCGTTGGAAAGTTTAGTGGAGAGCAGTCACTTCAATGAAATGTCCATGTTTACAATTTGACAGAAATGACAGTTCTCTGTTCTTTAGCCCCTCCAGGCTGCTACCCTAGAGTTTGAGACCAGAGATAGAAGAATTTGGAAGGCAGGCCAACAGTCACATTCTAGGTACCCCGTTCAAAATAACACACATGTATACATAAAACTAAAGCACCTGTAATGGCTAGACCAGTGTGGTGTAACCTACAGTTCAATGAGTAAGAGGTAAGAACAGACATTATGTTATTCAATGACTAGATATATGCAAATAAGAGTATATAACGGGGTGTAATTACCTTTAGACTAATAAAAACCTGCCCCAGATGGAGATCAGTCAGAACGAAGAAACTCAATCTATTGTCATACAGAGCTAAAGCACACACACACACACACACACACACACACACACACCTCACACACACAGTACTAAAATTATGGGTTGATAACATCAAGCGTTCATAGTATGAACATTCATGTACCACTGTTGAATTTAGATGACAAACACTGTTTCACTCTACCGCATGCATTGCACGGTTTTTGAGGAGTTTACTAGGACCACACATTTAACTACGGCATAAGTAATATTCTATGAATGATAGCAATGATACAGCTTGAAACTTACTAGCAATCCCTGGAAAAACGAATATTGACATGATAAGCGTTTGCAAAAGTAATGTCTTGCGATTGCTTCCAAGTCGATCCAGAGTAGAAACGTGTGTATAGAAATGTCACAGAAATGTCAATAAAAATTAAACTGTAACATTTTTACGAAATGCGCTACTGACATAATAAATGGTCATTTACTAACCTTTTTTTTTTAAAACTGTCGCTAGGTATATCTGCTTTTCGTAGTTCTACAATTGATAGAGAGAAGGAGAGACAGACGGACAGACGGATAGACAGACAGACAGACTGATAAAGAGATATGACGAACGATGCCAAAGACAACAAAGCGCAAAAGGTAGAGTATGTATGTGTTATGTGTTTCTAAAGTAAATCTTTTAGTACAAGACTATAATTGCTTCCTCATCTCGTTCTTTCCCAATCATTTCATGTTCAAAGCAACCAATGTTAGAGTCACAACAAGTTTGTATAATAAAAATTTAGAACAGAGTGGGAGTAACTAGAATCCAAAATAGTTTATATAAAGATGTCTGGGATAGAAAAAAAAAAAAAAAACAACAACTCAGAAACGCATACTCTAAAAATATTTCAGAAACGTATACTCTCTTTTCACAACCCATTGAATGTATGGTTATTTGCGTGGTACAGCATGCGTCAATTATTACATCAGCAAAGAAGAAAAAAAAAAGCAATGAAATAAAATAAATGTACTAATCTGCATACACTATGGTAAAACAATGAATGTAAACATCATCAAAGTATACCAATGTTTACATCTGTGAGTTCAGCAATGTACAGGCATCGATTTTATACAAAAACTGATTAAGAGATAGGAAGACGAAGTCAGAATGTCAAATCTGAAATAGCACCAATTAATCTCTGCTGAACGAATCGAATGGAAGTATAAATTACCAATAGGTGTCATATTATTATGTTTATCTTTAACCACTGGTTGCATAATACTGTTTGTATTTACGAAGATCACACGATAAGAAATGCCTGACAAATATTGCTTACACCACAGAAAAAGCAATGCGTGTAAAACGACATTGATATGCTAACAAAAATGTATTTATACAAGGTATGTATCAAAAGTATAATTTATATAGTGACCTGCAAAACCGTTGAGAATGTTGCCGTTTAACCGGCAAAATATACTATACACTATTTTTGGATGCAAAGCTTAGAAGGAACAGAACCGAAAAAAATGTAGACAAACAGAAAAGCATTTAAAAAATTACCGCATATGACATGTTGGTGTGCCATCAGATCATATACACCTCGAACTAAAGAGTAAGTTAGGCACAATTGTACTGAGACAACTTACAAGCCCATCCTGGAGAACGGAAATAGTATAACAACTATTAGCAAAACTATTTTAAACATACCCTAGTCCACTGCCATTATTCCATCTTCCATTTCACATGCACGCACACATAAACACCATCATATGCAAACACTATACACTAGCATACATACACACAAACACTCGCACTTACATACCAGCATATGCACACACATACACACACAAACAAACACACGCAAATTCGCACATAAATACCAGTATATGTAAAAACGCTCGGACACAAACACATCAACGTTTATCACCAACGATTTGCTCACACAGTTATTTGTATTAAATATTTACAATCATTATACAACCACCATCTTCCCAAATTTTAAATTACCCTCCTGAACCATAAAAAAACTAAACATTATAAACATTACTATTTTAAACATTACACCCAGATTTCCATATAACAATATATTTTTGTGGGATAATCTGCACTCTTTTGATCTATAAACGTGCAGATCGATGAAAAGGAACGGTCGCCGAAAACTATGTTAATATCAAAGTCCTCAAATTGACACTGTCTACAAATGTCTAAGTTTGTTTGCAACTCGTGTTTCGCTATCTGATTCAACGCTTTAGCGACATCAGTTTCTGTTTGTCTCTGTTTAGGTTACCCCTTGCTCTAAAAGTTGACATTTTGATTTTTTTTCTTTCAGCATTCGAAAGTGTGTTTTTGTGTTTTGATATTGTATGAGCTCAAAGCCAGATTATATAATAATTTTACACCAGCCAGGCGGGCAAACAGCAACTGGTCGGCCGGCCAGTTTCTGCCATTGGGTCATAGCTTCCCCACCAATGCCATAGATGCTTAATTTTCTTTTCTGTTTGTTAATAACACATCTGACTTGTGTTGCGCATTGATGCACTCTACTTTGATATTACCACACTTCTGTCATCCCAATACTCAAACTGAGACCCATGTATTACTTTCTACCACCACCGTATTTATCAGTCCCTGTAGTTCTGTCTGACTTGACGCTATTAGCACTGCGCCAATGGTATAACGCAAATTGTTTAGGCTATAAACACAAATTATACAAACATCATAAATACACAGTATCCTGTCGACTGGCGTGGGCGATCATGCCTCTCCACATTCTGCAGTCTTTAACAGCATGTATCCGTTCGTCTGCTGAATCCTCTCCATCTCATCACAAGAGGCTGCAATGAATCTTCTCCCGTTGTCTGCCCCTGTCTCTTGGTCTACATATCTCTTTCTGATGTTCGTGACAAGTTGTCCTCGAGTCTTAACCTCGTTTAAAACATCCGGCCATTCTGCAATACAATATTTCGGAGGCCTCAAGAAATTATTTGGATTGTTTATTAATTGTCCAGGATTCACAGCCATAGGTTAGCATTGGTTTAATATAGCATCCACTATTTCTTGTTTCTCACCCAACGTAACTTGGATGTAAAATAAAGAAACAAGAAATACACATTTTTTAAAATAAACTAACAAAATCCCTCAACAATGAAAACTGTTTTCTGTTTCAACTGCATTCTTCTTAATCTCAAGCAGCTAATCATGAATGCCAACATGGAGTATGATTACAATGATAAACAATACTGATACATTATACAACTTACAGACACTTTCTGGCAATATTATATATATGCATGTATATATATATATATATATATATATATATATATATATATATATATATATATATATATATATATATATATATATATATATATATAAATTTATATGGCAGTCTGGTTGTCTGGTAGTCTTAGTTTCAACTTCATAGCAAACGGGTCATCCCATCTTTGCTCCGCTCCTGTGGCAACGAAAAACACACAGAATGTTTTCCCACAGTCCCTTGTGGAAAGATTGACAGACTGCTGTTTTAGCATATCTAGCATACACTTGCAATAAAGCATACGGTAGCCATCCGAAGTGATAACACAAACAGCCCGACATTAGAAATGCAGTTCATCATTGATGGTAGCAGAAGTCACCAACAGATCAGCAGTTTCCCACGCGATCAATTTTAATCACATACGGGCACCCCCAAGATTGTGACGACAGAGGTCTCGCCATTTTCTGAACCTACAATTCACACCAAAACGTTGGTTACAGTCGAAAAAAACATTCCAAATGAAATCCGCATTATGTATACATAATACATTTTATAGTATATTCAGAACTGGTCAACAATAAATTCAGTTTTTGTGTCCATTATGCAACATTTTGTCATAATAAGAGACTTGTATGGTGTATGCTTTATAGTAGGTTACTCTTTTTAAAAACAAAATAATTGTGTTTATAATACCTTTAATTATAAATGATGTTCTGACATTAGACAATTCAAGACGTAGGATCGGTAATAATAATAACAACAGGGAAATATACATACATACAACATGAACTCAACTACATATAAATTAGCACACATATCCATTGATCACATTGGCATAGGCACATTTTATGCTTTAAAGTAATCTATCATTTAGGTAAAAAAAAAGATAAAGGTAAAGTCGGGAGATATGACCCAGCGTCATTGCACGCGATTATAAAACATAAGTGCTCTGCCACCGGTACGGACAGCTGATTAGAAACTGTCCACCTGAGTCGCCGTCCGCACGCAACTCCGTAGCTACAGCGACGTTCCTCCGTTTACCCCAGAGTGTTAACTCTAGTACCCATTACCTAGAGGCTGCGTGAACCCCGGGAACCGCTCGGTTTCGAACACCGGCCGTGGGCGGAAGCGAGTCGCATCTGGATTTGAAAGCGAGTCTCCTATCGACTGCTCTAACGCAGCACTGTCATCATTTAAGTAATATGGAAAAAATATATGCCAAGATAATACACACAAGGCTGAGACCAGTGAAGAACCACGGGTGGCAGAAGAACAGATATGATTTAGAAGAAATATAAGATGTGTAGATGGAATCCTCACACTTTAAGCTAACTGATTAGTGGCATTCGTAGACGACGAGAAAGGTTCAAACAGTGTCAGTAGACAAGTATTATGGAAAGTAATTGCTCGACATGATGTGAGCAAACACTTCATCGAAATGTGTAAAATGTATGTGTCTGTGTATATACATATAGTAGTAACGTTGTTAGAATACATCAGGGAACTTATAAACAATTCACAATGGAATCTCGAGTATGACTAGGATGTATCCTATCAACATTGTTAATTATCGCCTACATGGAGAGTATATGCAAGGATGCCAAGCCCAAGTTCGTAAACATTTGAGTAAGATCAACGAAATACGCTTTGCCGATGACCGGACCCTGATAGCAGAATGAGAGAGGAAATTTCAACAACATCTAACGCCTACAAATGCGGAAAATAATATGATAATCTACACTGAAAACACAGAGATAATGCCAGTGAGAAGAAAGTAACACCGCCTAAATGTAGCAGCAGGCCGTACAAGCATTAAACAGGCATCTAGGTATAAATATGTGGCAACAACATTCACCGATGATGAAAAATTAGATGATGAAGAAGTTAACATCCGATGTAGTAAAGCAAACCAAGATTTGAGACAGCTATTACTCCATCTTAGAGAATCAGATAATCCGTATGAGTTCAAAGAAATCTCTCATTTAAAAAAAAAAATGATGATTATTTTTACTCTATACTCCAGTGCCATTCGTGATCACTTAACAACAACAAAATAGTTACCATACAAATGAGATGTCTGAGAATAGCTGCAGGAGTGGTCAGAAGAGATAAATTTAAAAACGAGGTCGCAGGTGGAAAAAGTCTGCACAGGACCAGTTCTATAGAAATACCAACTCCACAAATGGGAGCATGTAAAGCACCGATCATCAGCAGAAAGACCCCTCGTCGACAATTGTTTCGGCCCAATACCTCCTATACAATCTCAGAGGGTGGGGCTACCTGGTCATGAAGCCATCTTTTCCTCATGCACTTATTAGGACTCTCGAACAGGGACAAGACTAAATAGTGACTAAGTAACGGGTACTGTGACATCAGAAGTTCAATATATTGTCGCTGCGGTATGGCTGTTTACCGCTCTGCCTATGCACCAGTCCTGACCAATGGGTGTGAGTCATGGGCAATGACAAGAACTCACAGAAGCCAGCTTCAGGCCTCAGAAATGATATATCCGAGAAAGGTGGTCCAAGTGACAAGAAGGGGCAAAGTTCGCAATCAAACAATACGTCAAGATCTCTATACCCAGTCCTTAAAAACCCGAGTGGATCAGTCACAGTTACAATGGTATGGACATGTATGCAGAATGGGAGAAAATCGGCCACCATGGCAGGCATATTAGGCTGAGAACCAGGGAACCAGACCTCTAGGGGAACCCAGGGGGCGCTGGGAAGACTACATCCTACAGTCCCTAACTGACAGAGGACTGGAATGGAACAAAGCCAGAAAGAAATCTACTGATAGAGACGTCTGGCGATCTCTCTGGCAAACCTCTACACCCCAAGGTAGAAGAGGAGCGACTAAGTAAGTCGCTGTGGTAGCCAATTAGATAAACCAGTTACCTTAAGGACTAAGTAAGAAACTTACGGTTGATTTATCGGACACATATTAGACTTTGGCATTTGGCAGAGAGACTGGCAGACACTTATTGGACACTTTGGCTTTTGAGGGATAAGAAGCTCTTTTTCCTCCAGTCTTCCGCGGCCCATCCCCACGACGTTTCCAGTGCATCAAGTGTTTGTGACTGTCCCGCCAGGAAACAGGCGATAAATAGTCAGTAAACACCATGCGACTAGTGCAGGCGTGGTAACATCGCGTCCGCGTAAGCTCCATCCATATTCCTTCAATCGATAGTTTCCCGGTTCCACTGTTGTGACAGATTCTGGTGGCGGTGTCGTAATTGCTATTCTCCTTGCCCTAAACCTAACCCTAAGCCTAAACCTAGGACCTAGGAGAGAGGCTAAACCTAGGACCAAGGAGAGAAGCTAAACCTAGGACCTAGTAGAGAAGCTAAACCTAGGACCCAGGGGAGAAGCTAAACCTAGGACTTATTGCAGAAGCTAAACATAGGACCCAGGGGAGAAGCTAAACCTAGGACCCAGGAGAGAAGCTAAACGTAAGACCCAGGGAAGAAGCTAAACCTAGGACATAGGGGAGAAGCTAAACCTAGAACCCAGGGGAGAACCTAAACCTAGGACCCAGGGGAGAAGCTAAACCTAAGACCCAGGTGAGAAGCTAAACCTAGGACCCAGGAGAAAAGCTAAACCTATAACCCAGGGGAGAATCTAAACATAGGACCCAGGGGAGAAGCTAAACCTAGGACCCAGTGGAGAAGTTAAAACCTAGCACTCCGTGTCGGAGCTGTTTACACCCTCGTTGATTTGGGACCGTATATCGGAGGAATGTTTCCCGCGGTATGCGGTATGTTCGACGTAAATGAGTCCGCACTTCACATATGATTTAGGCCCTGTTAGAGGATTTTTGTTAGCCTCGATATTTTGGGACTGTTATTCCGAGGATAGACAACATGTACTCTGCGAGTGCGAGCTTCAAGATATTCGCTGACTGGCGTGTTTTGCTAGCAGTCAAGTGAATAATCAAGGACCTAATAAATGATTTCGACAAGGCATAAGAACGAGGCACGCCTGGGATGTCCCTTTTGCAATAAAGTTTGAACCTAAACAAACGACTCACGTCTTGTCCTCCTAGAGTGTAGGTCAGAAACAATGATAAACACATATGGTGACGCATGCAACTTACTCCGTCTCCCTGGAAAAGGAATAACGATTTTAAAGTAACTGTATAACAAAAACAGCAGGCATATTTAGACCCAGAGTTAAAACAAACAATAGAATTGTAACTTGCAGTTACATGTTAGTTTTCTATATTTTACAGAACGTTGTAAGATCAAAACAGGCCTTTTTTATTTTTTGTTTGATGTGATTTTACTAAGCCATTTTAAGTTTGGTAGTTTGACATTGCTCTTAGCGATCGAAGCGTCGTACCATTATCAAAATCATTGCAAAGCGGTCTGAGACTGGAATCGAACCCAGTATACCGGGCATACGGGGCGCGATTGCAACACCTGAACCACAGATGCCGACATGATACATGTAGGTGCCTAAAGTGCAAATATTTATGGTGAAACGTCTAAAATGTGTTTGTAAACTTTTTTATCCACCACGAAATTGCTACATTTTTTGTGAGCAACTGGACTGGTTGCATCTTCTGCTTTATCATTTCTCCACGTCATTGCTACATAGTTTGTCGGCAACTAAAACGGTTACATCTTCTGCTGCATCATTTCTCCACGTCATTGCTGCATGGTTTTTTTCGGGAATGGAAAAGGTTTTCGTCTTATGTGCCTCATTTTTCCACGTCACTGCTAATGGTTTTTGGGGGAAAATAGAACGGTTTCAAAATTTTTGCTGCTCATTTGTTTCCCTCCTTTTTCATGGT
>CAJHNH020003722.1:27287-59533 GCA_905116865.2 Candidula unifasciata
TAGAAAATATATTGTTTAAATTTAAAACTAAAGCGTTTCCTATTAAAAGTGATGGGGTAATTAAAATTTATAAATATAAAAGAAGTGAAACACGAAAATCATCAAGACACAAGGCACATAAAATCATCAAATAAACAGAGCAAATCTATTAAAAATCTCAGATTAACGTTCAATGCGGAAACATTATATTTACATGGACAGAAGCTTTGAATGAAATGTGGAAGACTGTTTAAAAAAAGGTATGCCTAACAAAAGGTAACATTAAATAATATGTATATTTACATACTGATCAAAAGTAAAAATAGCCAAGTCAATGGGTAAAAAATCGCAATGGTATACTAAACGAACTCTTATGCCATGCGGCCTTTACTAAGCGGATAGTGCACTGTATGATCTGTCACATCTTGAAACTATGTTTATATAGTATGCAACGTATAGGAAGAAGAAAAAAGAATGAAAAGGATAATGATGATGTAATATGTATTGTAACTTACTGTTCCGCCCTTAGAAAAGAAATATTACAAGGATATTTATGATCAACATTATTTCAAACTCTCAGGTATACACGTGTCATCATTTCGCTATTGTGTATACATTAAAGAAAATTAAATATTTGATCACAAAAATGCATATTAACTTAAATGAATCTGCCATATGGCAAACGTGGTCACATTACCAAACCCCACCCCCTTTTTTTAGTTGTGCCCACACACACACACACACACACATATATATATATATATATGTGTGTGTGTGTGTGTGTGTGTGTGCGTGTATTTTATGATGAAATATTAAACTTGAAAGCCTACTGACAATTCCTAATCATGATGGGAAAAAAAGAAATGTGAAGATGAAAATCAATTCACCATGTCTTCGTCTTCTTCTTCGCGTTCACTGACTTTAAACTCTGGCGGAAATTTATATTTGTTCGTCCACTTCTGGACTATAGTCCGGTCCCAGAACCTAAGTGCTGCGTGCACATCAGTTAACAAGTGCTGACTCATTTATTTGCAGACTGTTTCCTCTCAGGCAGATTCCCTCGAACTTTTAAGGAAGCTCCCGATTAGTCGACTCTTACGCCATGCTTTGGGTAGCAGTGTCTCTATTCTTAGTTTCCCCACAATGGGGCCCTGGAATCCACACAGGGAACTTTGTCATATGACACGGCGGGGGAGGGGGGGGGGTGCCACACAGAGGCATGCAAAATACTGATTATGCTGATTGCTTACGAAAAAAAGAAAAATGACTGCCTTTACATATCATCACTGGAATCGTCACTGTCACATTTGTGAGATAAAACTGCTGAACCTGTAAGGAAATCGCCAAACATAAATGGGTTACATAAACAGCAGCCGTTAGCATTTTACGCCAGGTAAACTTATAGAGCTATTGATAAAATTAATATCAACCCTAAAATAACTGGACAACCTCCACACAAATTATTCACAGACGTGGACAGCCAAATTTAGGAGTACTGTAACCAGCACTCACAATAGGGAATTTGGATTTTGAGGAAACACTTTTTCAACCCACGCGTTTGCACAGTGATAATTTAACAGCTTATATTAAAGTGTATTTTATAAACAATAACATACAATACTGAATAAAAAGTGCGACTCACCCACAAAGTCTGAAAAATGACATATTAATTTATACTTATTTGCAAACCGGTTTTAGGCTGAATATGATATTAAGTTCAAATCACGCATTTCGTAGCCCTGGCAATAAGAAGTGCGTACGAGTATGTTCTGAATCTTGCATGAGCTCTCAGTTCTTAAATCATGTCTGCTATATAAAGCTATATTTTGCTGTGAGGCCAGTCTGAAGAGTGATGACAGGTACGCAGGGAAACGTTTCGTCGTCAAGGTGAGCGAAAGAAAGCTAATCCTCAACTCCACACACAAGTTACTAAAGTAGCTAGGCTTGTGAGAAAACCAGCATGCACGGGCACTAATACAACTGGGTGAATGTGCCAACAGAGCTTTGAGCTGGCTGTGGACACAAACTGAAAAACGTAGGGGATTGGCCTCGGTTGACTAGTCCTGATGCCTCAGTGGAAAATACCTTCTTAATACCTAAAGCTTGTATTGCTCTGCCAACTGCCAAAGTATGTTCGATAAACGTCTGTCCGATGAACCAACCGTTCATTATTTGCTCTGGTCATGCAGGTAGGCGCACAATTTGCTACCGCAGCGACGCTATATATAAAACACCATAATGTTGGCACCTGTTGCAAAAAAACTATCATTTTGTCTTGTCCGATACTCGCAGCGAGAAATGTCTGAGACCTGGCGCCATGAACCAGGTCGCCCACCCCTCGAGATTGTCAAGTATGGATAATAAGCCGAAACAATTGCTGCAAGGGGTCTCACCTACTGATTCTCGGTAGACTGCTGCTGTCAATGCTCCTGTTGTTTAGTTCTTCTTATTATCTTATTATTTTACACTTCAGTGAGAAACAATTATACTTGCATATCATTATTAGACAACACGATACAGCAGTTGTATTTTAAATTGGCAAATCTTAACATCATCAGGCATAAACATATTTTTAACTGCAAGCCGGGAAAACGGGACTGCTAAGTGTAAATAACGGGGCCACATACAACACGGAGGAAGCTCAATATCCCAATTGCATAATAATGATGTATGATTTGATTGCATCTATAGTTGTGAATACAATGCTGGGCTGGTATACTTGGAGAATGCTTGGTGCCAGGAATAAGTGGCCGGGGCCGACCAACATGAAGAGGGCTGGGGATATATGTGATACTTTTGGTAGGACAATGCACGCCAAAAAAAAATATCAAAAAAAAAAAAAATAACAAAGTAACGGACAAAGAAATTTATTTCAGCAAATCCTAATGCAGTTCAGATGTATAATCAACATCTAGAACAGAACGAGTGTCAGAGTTAAAAATGAAGACTGTTTTAACTAGAGATTTACCGAACATTGGCTTCGTATTCGCTTCGGGGCCGAATAGTGGACGTAATAAGTAATCTGTATTTGGCCGAATACTTACGGTCGGGCCGAATACGAATAGTGGTTACGTTATACCCGCTTTTGCATGCCCAGTGGCTGCTGCAGCCACTGCGAATTACTTGTTATAATACTTAGAATACTTACATTCCTAGTAATTAGTTACCACATACTGACTGAAGGATGCAAAAAATAGAATGTTTGTAAATCTTTGTAGTTATATACTACACTTTGTTAAGTAAAAGTTCAGCGTACATGTGACACTTTGAATGCTTTTTTTCAGATCTATATTATACACTATTCGTATTCGTATTCGGTCGAATAGTTGGTCCCGTTATTCGTATTCAGCCGAATAGTGATAATTACCTATTTGGTACAGCTCTAGTTTTAACAGAGAGCTCAAGATTCCACTGATAAGTAGAAACCCATATACAAAAATGGCAGCGTTATTTCCCCTCTGGATTTGAAAGTTAAATTTAGTTTTACCCTCTAGAGTGCAAACACTAAAAATATTAGTCGTATTTTTCCTTATAAATTAGGTCACACTAGACAATAACATACAATGTTCACCAAAAAAAAATCAACTTACTCCATTTCCCTAGGGGAAAAAATTGTGTTTTATAATGATAAATAATAGCAACACATTTTACAGCTGTATGAAACGTTTATATATATATATATATAAGAACAACAAATTAAGTGGTTTGGTCACCTAACAAGAATGACATGGTACTATCTGCCATAGCGCGCCACACTAAAACGTTACAACGGGTATAGAGCTAGCAGAACACTTTGGGAAATAAATGGACTGATGGCCTTACATAAGTGAACATCAGTCTTAATAGTGCTCTTGACAGAGCTCATCAACGAATGTTACATATTTCACCGACATTTCTATGAAGTACAAGGTGGAAGAGAAGAAGAAAAAGAAGAAAAAGAAGAAGAAGAAGAAGAAGAAGAAGAAGAAAAAGAAGAAGAAGAAGAAGAAGAAGAAGAAAAGAAGAAGAAGAAGAAGAAGAAGAAGAAGAAGAAGAAGAAAAAGCTGTATACAAATACCAGCAATATACTAATGATACAACCTTGCTAAGCCCTTGTGAAAACGCGTGCAATAAGTTCACATCCTAAAATAGACCGTATAGTTTTCGCACGTGCCTTCAAACCTGCGTGTCCTTATATTTTCGATACGACACTGGCGCGAAAAGAGTCTTCTACATATACATCTTGTGTGCAACAGAATAGGCAACACATTTCTCTAGTCACCAGCTCCCAACTGCAATTTCCATGCCCCATGGCTACACTAGGAGAATACACAATAATTCATAGTAATTAAAGATTGGGAAACAAGAAGTAAACTCAAACTGAGAAAACTAAAACTTGTCTTACGAACGGAAATTTGTCAGGCTGAGCTTTTCGCCTCTTCTAGAAGACTATGTATGGTCACTTTGCTGCCGCCAGCTCCAAAATTACTGAAGCCCGATAGGAAGAATAAGAGACAAAGTGAGTGAGAAAAACATTGAATCGGAACTTGAAGCTTTAAAAGAATTGTGTGAACATTTTTCTCTAACAAAAGAAAGTACAACATGTGCTGAATGTGTTCAGCGTTAACAAAACATAAACAAAGGCACACAGACACAAAAACAACACACACACACACACATACACACACACACACACACACACACACACACTAACACAAAGCTGAACCCAATAGAAATACAATTCTTACCCATACTTGTCATTTCACGGCAAAGTAAAAAATACATTTCAAAACTAAGTCTGCTGAAGTTGTACGCTGTATTTACAGGGTGACTGAATTCAAAATCGTGTATGAGGAAAACAAAAAGCACTACTGAGAAAGCAAAATTAGTATCTCCTTTCTCAGTTACACATCTCTGCGAATCGGAAGCATCCATTAATACATGAAACACAATAGAACACAGACGATGCATACAGTCAGAACGGGACATTAGCTTACAGTATTCAGCAATATTAAAAAAAAAAAAAGTAAACAAAAGGTGGCTCATTAAATGTTTATACCTATTGAGTGCACTATTTTGTTACTGACACCAAAAACATAAAATATTGCATAGCTGATATGGTTGTTGTTTTCAAATTTTTAAAAAGCGCTTATACCTAGCTAAGTTTGTATCAAGTTGATTGTAGCTGAGAATAAACTGATTATTATAGTGAATGGATTTTTTGTTTTGTTTTTTTAACCGTATAATTAAATTGTTTGGATTTACTTTTTCTTTTTACATTGATTTACTTTCCACCTATATTTCTCTGGTCAGTAATTTGGGTATGCAGGTTCCTTTAACTAGTGAGACATAGTGTACAATATCATTAATGGGCTATTCACTGTACAGTTGTTCATGTAAGGCCTCTGCATGTCCAGGCGTTATGGAAGCAATGCGAGAGTCTTGGTCGTATACTGTAGAAGGTAACACTACACTGATTCAAAATACAACTTACTCCATTTTTCTTTGGGAAAAAAAAAAGAAAAGAAATAATGGAACATTATAAGAATTAGTGCAAAATTTAATAACCGTCCGAAAGATTTTGCAAAGAACACATGAGACAAAGCTTACAATTGTTAGACAGCCTTACAGTTACAACATGCTGATTAAAATATATAGATGATACATAGAGCTCTTCCCCACCTATTCTCATGGCTTTACTTTGCTAGTGTAATATCCGATGGTCACGCAATCATCCAGCATATATAGGCCAAATATGTAAAGTAAAAAAACTTTACTGAATAACATGCGACATACCCCATATCCCTAAAACGGAAAAAGATGAAAGGTTTCATATTAACACACTAATAAATGTCATGTATTATAATTGCTATCCCTTTTAGTGTAGTGTTACCACATCACGTTAGACATAGCATAAATAATAAATATGATTAGACATCATATCAATATATGTTTTATCACTGTGTTGAATTATTGCATCTTGAAACATTTTTAGCTTTGTAGAACTGTACAGCAGTAACAAAAGAAAACACCAGTAACCTTGTACAGTAATACAGGGAAATTTAAATATAAATACAATCAGCCAATTGGATCAATTACAAATAGACAATGACAAGTTACTCACCAAAACTAAGAATCAAGTGGACATATGGGCTGAGTATTTTAAAATACATCTAAACAGAGCAGCCTCAGAGTTTCCTTCAGATATCCAGCTTTTAGACACAAAACTGGAAATTAATTAATACAAATACCATCTAAAGAGCAAATTAGGAAAGCTATCCATCTTCTGAAGGAAGGTAAGACGGCAGGTCCAGATGGTATCCCAGCGGAAGCTATTAAGGCCAATATAAACACATCAATGGAATAGATACACATAGAAATTAGTAAAGTTTGGTAGACTAAAGAAATACCAGCAAGCTGTAGAAAAGGATGTCGTGTGAAACTGCTCTAAAAAGATAATTTTACATAGGTGTGAGAACTATAGAGGGAATATGTTGCCATAAGGGAAAGACAAAGGTAATAAGAGAACAAATCAGGAAAATAGTAATTTGGTTTGTCTTAATTTTATCTAAATACAAGACCTGGTTAACACCTATTTAAGCATTAAGGTAGATAGTGATATGGGAGGGGGAGAGGTGGTCGGGGTGGGGGCTGATAGAGATATTAAAATACGAATAAAAAAGGCAAGAAAAGTTTTCAATATGAAATTTGTGGAAGTCAGAAAATATTTAAATTAAAACTAAGCCAACGATTGTGAATTCAAATATCAAATCATTACTGTTGTGTGAAGCGAAAAAAACACGGAGACGACCACAGTAATTATTAATAATTAATTATTAACACATTAATTAACTGGTGCCCAGAATAGAGTAGCTTATATCTTATTATAGAATCCTTAATGCTGATAATTGGGAGAGAACAATTCAAGTTCTAACGGAGGTGACGAAAAAGATGCTGGCGTTGGATATGACACACAGTGAGAAAACCTGATAACAATATAAATATAAAGTGTTTGTAGTGGAATCCACAGGGGTATCCAAAAAAAAAAAAAACATGAAGGGAGCTAGAGAGCAAAGTTAAAAAGATGGGGAGAACATGGAAAGAGCTGCAATAGCGAAGGATATAATGACTTGGCGTCAGTTGTTTGAGGGCCTATGCTCCATTGTGTGATAGAAAGGGAGAAAATAGAGAGTGAGTGTGAGAGAAAGAGTGAGAGAGATAGCGAGTTGCACATAATTTGACAGATGATTCACTGAGAATTGTACGTAGCACATGACAGTGAACTCAATAATGTGACAGGGAATGCGACAAATGATATATACAAAACGCTGGTGCGTGTAACATTTGCTATCTAGTTTAACCGCTTATTATATCTGGGTTGAATGCGAGTAGGACAAGCTATACTAAAATATATAAATATCAATTGGTAGATGTAAAATTCTTTCAAAAGTATGATTTGACTTAACTATGAATTTCAGAACTATTTTTCGTTTCTCTAAGAAAATTGGTAATATTCACGTTTGTTTGACAACTTATACCAGCGCCAATAATAAGAAAGCAGTGTCACTGACAGGATATGGGAGAGAAATATTCTTGCAATTAGAAAAGAATAGGCTGAATATGTGATACACATTTGATCAATTAATTAATTCAAAACAACTTTACCATTGTAAATTTAATTATTGCGTGTATCAGCTATATAATGCACAATTTTGTTTCTTGAATATGTGGCTGTATATCTCGTCAGGTGGTTTACTAAAGATATTACATCTATATTCAATAAAACAGGGGAAAATGCATGTTTTCTCATAATAAAATTCAAAAGCAATAATGTCTAGTTACACTGTACACCTCTCAGCGAATGATCCAAGATAAACCACGTGACAGACAACGGCAATGTCCAATTCATCACATAATAACCATCGCCGTACAGGCTGAGTAATGAGAAACACATATGTTCTACTCGTACTAAACACGGCAGTACAATTATGATTAGACAGCAACACTTTGACCAAGAAAACAGTGGGTAAAACATCACATTCCCCCCCCCCCCCAAAAAAAAAGGCTTAAATGTTGTGTCAATAATAATATGTCCTAGATTTAGACAACATCATCATTAAGTGCGTTGCCGACTGGTGTGGGCGATCATGCCTCTCCACAATTCGCGATCCCCTGCAGCGTGTATCAGTTCGTGTGCTGATAGACCTCCATGCCACGCACCAAGACTATCAAGAATCTTTTTTCGTCTTCCTCCATCGTTCCTTTCACAGATCATTCCAGTGGTCGCAACATGTTCCCTGTTCCTTCTTTTCCCAAAATGGTCCAAACATGATGACTGTCTTTCTGATGTCTGTGATAAGTTGTCTTTGGGCTCCCGTCTCTTTCAAAACCTCTTGGTTGCTCGTTTTTTTAACTATCCAAGGTATTTTAAGTATTCGTCTGTAAAACCACATGTCTGTGGCCTCAAGAAATTGTTTGGCCTGCCTACCGACTGCCCAGAACTAACAGACATGTGTTAAAACTGATTGCATTATCACGCACGATTTTTTTTTCTAACCTTTAATGACAGAGATATATTGCATAAGATGTTGTTCATTTTAGGAAATGCAGTTTTTGCCTGTCCTATTCTGTTTCTTATCTCAGTTATGCATCTTCTATCTGATGTTATCCACGTGCCCAGATACTTAAATTTCTGTACTTGTCCCAAAATAACACCAATGAATTGTATTACAATTACTGGCAACATACATTGTCTTAGGATAAATTATCATCAGCTAGCCAGGTACATAATTTACTATGGTACACATACATCATGCCACTTACTACTCCACCCTTATAATAAGAATATAAAAAAAAAATTAAAACAATTAGAACAACTATTTAAAATGTCTCATTTTAATCAGTATGTCATTTTATGCCTTTATAAGTGTTTGATTACCTATTAAGTGTGTCTTATTACCAATGTTATGGGTACTGTTTGCTCTCTCATAACGACGGTTTCCTTTCGGCGTATTGCAAATCATAATTCGCAGTGTCAGAATCTTCGGAGTTCCTGACTACTTTATGTTATGGCAGAGTAGACTAGGGCCTAAGTCTAGGTTGGCAGCTAAACGCTAGTTGGGAAGATCTGACCGGTGTAGAGATAAGGTATTCTGTCTTTGATGGGTAGCATTTGCAGCATGCTTTGTTCCAGACGCATGGGCATTGCATATCCATTGATATTTGAAGATATCCCAGACACACTTGCCTACAGATTAAATACAGTTTACGGCTTCATGGGCTTCACGGGATGTGTCACCTTTGGATTATTATCTTTGATATTTGAGTTCAAGAGAATGTAATATTGAAGAAAAGGAAAAAAGAAAAAGAAAAAAAAAAGGTATGAATAGTCTTTAGTAAATGAATCAATTCAACTGGCTTCGGACATCACAAAAGTTGAGGCAAGATGCCTTCTAGAGAATAGAGTGAAAATCGACCTGACAAATTTTGACTGTAGCTAGATGATTACAATATTCACGAATCAAAACTGTTTCCAGTTGGGGTAGAAAAAGAACGTTGAGTGCTATGCAAAATGAACACATGTTATAGTATGAACGTGTGCAAGAGAAACTGGAGCGCATACATAATGAAGCTATGCGGGTGACCTTGGGATGTACAAGAGCAAATCCGATTGTGTGCATGCGACACTTCCTTGCATTGCCGACTATTGCAGATAGGCTAAAAGCGCTGCAGGCTAAGTTATACTTCAAAGAAGCTTAAGACAAAGAACACCTTCTGTATGAAGCTTTGGCTGCAAGTAAGGGCCAGAGGCCACAATGGGAACAAACGTGGATGGCTTAACCAGAAGACACAATAAGACAAGTTTGCATGCTAGAAAACATTGAGCGAGGAGAGGAGTGGGTCAGAGTAAAAGAGGAAAAGTCTGACTTGTGTAGGGTTATGATCGCATTGGGCCAAGACTGCATAGAGTGGCCAGCGGGTGCTACTGAGGTGGTAGTCCTGCAGTTGATTCACGACAATTCACGTCTAGGGGATCTGATTATCTATACAGGTGGTTCAGTGCTGTAAGAAAAAAGAAGTGCCTGGGGGTTCGTAGCGAAAATCTATGGAAAATCGTTAGTGCAATATAGCTTACAATATGACACTACAACATCTAGCAAGAAAATTGAGGTGGAGGTCGTAGCTGCAGCTTTCAGGTGGCTAGAGAACAAGATGCATACACATGTAGTAATTACAACAGACTCTGAAAGCATGATGAGAAAAGGGAAGCCAGAGATACTTCGATCAAACTGGCAAGCTTCACTGGGAGGGTCACGGGTAGTGAGCATACTTTGGATCTTTTCTCCAGGCTATGCCAGCGTGGTGGATAATGAACAGGCAGACATTTTGGCTGGATCTGCACCAATAGGTAGTGAATTGATACCTGACAAGACTGACATGGTCATAACCCTTTGGGAACAAGCAAAAGAATTAGCATAAAAACAAGATTATTATGGCCTTTAGAGAATGAGACACCATGATGTAACCAGAGGGTCTGACCTGCTCACAACACTTTATGTATTTGTCGTGAAGTGATCCACTCACCCCTGCATATTTGACTGTTCGTGACGTTGGCGCTCCTAGCGGGCAGGTCACATTTCAAATATAGACCCGTCTGGTTTGTAAATAGTCCTTCATATCTATTTACACCTTTATCTGATGAAATAGATATTTCTATTTCTTCTGGATCGCTTGTGAAGTCTTTAATTTCAAATTTGCAGTTGTGGGGTAGAGATTCTCTGTATTAATAATTATTTTTCCGAGAAACCGATTCACTCCTCGGAGTGTTGATACGGCAGCTTCTTTCTCCGAAGGGACGCTAAAATTTCCCACTCATTCACTTCCAGAGAGTTCAGACACATTTGCCTTTGTGTCTGATTTCTACTTTGAAAAGTACCAGGTAATTTCTGGTGCAAATCCTAAGCTTTGGATGATATCTCCTTGGGGGCCAGGCAGTAAATCGATGGTCCAGAAAACAACTAACAGGGAAGTCATCTATGTCTAAGCCAGTGGTGGGCATTAGATTGTAAGCCACACTTTTGTTATCCATCAAATAGAATCCTCCAGTTGGTTTACAGACAACATTATGGGTGCTGTACCCTCACCACCATTTTATCCAGGAGCTTGTTTGTACCTCAAGTGATTGACTTTGTGTCAGAGTATCCTTTCTAGGAGCTTGTTTGGTCTCCAGCAATTGGCTTTGTGTTCGAGTATCCTCTCCAGGAGCTTGGATGTACCTCCAGTGTTCGAGTGCCTAGTGTGGGACTGTCTTCAACATAACAACCGAGTGACTGAACATTCAGCCAGTCCAAGTAACCATGGATTCAGATAATTGTGGTCAATCGTTGATTTATTGCCAGGCGTCACTGTTAATCGTCCACACGATCATGATGATGATCTAGGTGGACTTCGGGAATCTGTAAGATAATCAGTCAGATCTGTTTTTGCAGTTTTGGTCCTTCATATCACTCTGGATTCTTGAAGTTCTTTGTTGATTTTTATATAATATATATGTTGCATTTATTACATGCATTTTGAAGTTTTCATTACTGACTTGGGTGTTCCTGTTTCACTGTGCAAACTGTCTAACTTTTATGTATGTGTGATTTTTAATCTTAATCTGTGTTAACATGGCTGTGGTATTACAATATCATAGCCTGGGAGCTATCTTTTTATAGTAGTGGGAGTGTCCAGCCAAGTTGCGCCTAGGATTATTAGATATTCTGTAGTGCTATAACTTGAGTTGCCCTACTCCTGAAATAGGTTAAGTGTATATTGGCCACGGTGTTCCCTTTAGACCAACACGAGCTGACGCCTCAACATTATTCTATTTCAGAGTGCTGTTGGTTCTTAAGAAAAAATCCTTAAATCAGGCACGCGACACGATCGGTATGTGACAGTATTATGGCCTTTAGAGAATGAGACACCAGGATGTAACTAGAGGGTCTGACCGGCTCACAACACTTTATGACGAAGACGATAATTAAACTGACACATACAGACACCACGCTGGCACTGAAATGGGAAACAAAGGGATTCAGGAAACAAAGACGTCCAAAAGAAATCAGGAAATGAAAGTTACTGACAGAGGCTTCATGATTCCATTTATAATATCGAGAGGATTGCATAAGATGTAAAGGCATGGAGGACTAGACGTTGACTGAATGACTGACTTTCTACCACACCAGGACATCGCACAATAAACACCCGATGACACAAGTGTTACCATGTTGATGAGGATCACCCGTGAAGAGTTCCCAGAAACCGCGTTCAGCCATTGGACAATATTTATGGTTGAGTAGGGCTTCAAAATAACGGGAAAAAAATTGCATCTCACAAGGAGATGACTAAATTAATGACTAGACTATGAGCCGACATGGCATATAATGACACCGCTTAATAATAGTTAAAATGATGCTGATATAGTATAAAACAAAAGTCATATTTTTTTTTTTAATAATTTTGTTTAAGGATAAATATATAATTCAATCACACAATATGTCTTATGGGTCACATGACAAAGATTTTACGGAGAATAATCATGAAAAGAATTAAAAAAAAAAAAAAATTAAACCAGAAACCAGAAAAAAAAACGATAAACAATGTTGATCTGTAGAAGGAAACGGTACAAAAAATGCCATATACATACTAAGGACATTTTCAGAAAAAGCTATAGAAGTAAAGACTGATTTGCACTTATGATTCATACACTATACAAAAGCATTTGACTGTGTGAAGCACGAAGATAATAGTACATTCATACTGCAAAGTGAATGGACAAATTAACTTGAAAGTAGCCATTTTGCTGATATTTAGTGATGAAAATTAATTTAAAAAAAAAAAAAAAAACTGCAAATGACAAGTATAATTTAAAATGCGCAAGGCATTTCGGCAGCATACGTACATATATGATTATGTAAAGTTAACAGGACAAAATAACCATGCATTATATAGGATTACATTGATCGTTTGTCAAAATCACCGAGGCTTAATTGCATCATTAGGTGTGAGATGAAATACTCAAGAAAGGCTTCAATTATCATCATTGGGATAGACAGCGAAATGACTTTAAAATTGTAATGTACATAACAACATCGTTTTGAATTCTTTTCAAGAAAAACAAAAACATAAAGTCGACATGGACACCGTTTGTGAATTAAATACTTTCAACAGCCAATAAAATATGAAGCTATAAGGTATTTATAAACAATCACAAATGTAACTAAGTAGCGACGTGTAGATAGCATAGATGCTAACCTAAACGCTACACTATGTTACAATTAAAAAGGCAACACGTTTGACATTGACACAGTTAAACATCAACTAGAGGGCAGGTGAAATGATTTGTCACATCTATTATTGATACAAGGTGCTACATACGATAAATGTCTGGGAAAAAAAACAACATTACAATAACACTTACTGACAAGTTATATTAAATTAATGTTATAAGTCATATGTAATTACAGTATGCTGACAAACACTATTATGAAATGTATAATATGTTTAGACAAACTCTGTTTGCTATTAAACGGGTATGCCATGATATCTTTTGACAAAAAGAAATAAATAAAACTAAGGGATATGGCATTATGCAGATAAATGATATTGTGTATTTGTGTAGTATTGTCTATTCTATGCATGTGCTGAAGAAGGCTCCATTGCCGTAACGTTCACGTTCCGTTTGTGTTTGTTGTATGGTGAAGCTCGCTGATATACGTTTCATTCTGTTTTATATCGTTCCTTGTCATTGAGAATGAAATGTAAACGTGTTACAGGGAAGTCAAAAACACATTTGCTGAACAATGTTTTTTTTATGTAAGTCATATTTATGTGTGTGTGTGTGTGTGTGTGTGTGTGTGTGTGTGTGTGTGTTCATGTTACATACCTTAAGCCATTTTTTTTTTTTTTGCTATCTTTTGCTATAGTCGCTATTTGTTTGCTGGCCCTGGCTTAGCCGAGGACATGTGGATAATGGTCAGGAATAGTTTTAATTGACTTATCGCCAAGCTATTCGTCGAATGAAGTGGGTTTTCATCGATGACACCTGGTTTCGCAGTATGTTTAAGGAGGCATGTACCTTATGGTTTGCTAGATCAAATCGTGTGTTTTGCTGACTTAGGACACTGTGTATGGCTACGGCATTATATTGAAGAATCCAGCGTTTCTGACTCAGTTTGTGACTAAATTCACTGGCATAGGCGGTTAAGCCATTATGGGCCAAGCTCGTCTGCTGTGATACCGGAAAGGTAACTACTAACTAACTAACAAACTAACTAACTAACTACCTAACTAACTAACTAACTAACTAACTAACTAACTAACTAACTAACTAACTAACTAACTAACTAACCAACTAGCTAACTAACTAACTAACTAACTAACTAACTAACTAACTAACTAACTAACTAACTATCTAACCAACTAACTAACTAACTGACTAACTGACTAACTAAGTAACAAACTGCTATTTGTGGTTTTTACCAGGATATCATAGGTACAATGGTCGTGCATTGAATGGATCTGTCGAACTTTCCATAACATTGTCGAAATCAACGTTAAGCAGTCTGCTGCCAAATCTCCAGCAATATCCATGTGTGGGTTCCGAAAATCATCTGTGGTCTATAGCAAGAACCTATTGCCTCCTAACTGGCATGTCGTGAAAGCGTCTAATTAGCTGATGTTTATTCCTTCCATGTCGGAATGGTCCTTTCTGAGAGACGATGAATCAACGGTCTGAATACACAGAGACCCGATCTGTAAAACAGATGTGCATGCAAATTTTAGGTTATGAAATAAGAAGAACAAAGTCTAGAAAAGGACGAACAGCTAGAACTTTCTATTGAAGTTTACTGTGTGTAGAAGAAAAGAGAAAGAAGATCTCTTACAGCTGAATCGAACTGGGTATTTTAGAGATAAAACCTGTGTTCTTTATTTCCTAACAACATATGCCGACCTTTGCATATATATATGTGAGTAAAATTGCGCTTTCACGCATAATGTGACATTAGAAAAAAAAAATTATCTCAACAGCGTGCAAACTAACAAACATTGTGCAAACACATGCACACACATACATTCTAAACACACAGAGACAAATGAACATATATATATATATATATATATATATATATATATATATATATATATATATATATGTATATATATATATATATATATATATATATATATATATATATATATATGCATCACACACACATACATACACACACATACACTAATATAATATGAAATATCCACTACAACTACAGACTAAAAGTACAACACACGTTTGAGACAAACCAGAAATTTAAAAGTAGCACACATAGTCATATCTTTTACAACACTATTTTGACCCATTTGAATAATTAATGGGAATACAGTATCCAGCCTGGATGGGCCTCGCTAGATGGTTTGTTGCACTAGCGTCAGTCATGTATCCAACCATAGTGTATAACAGAAGTCTTGACAAACTTTAAATATTTGTAACTTAGTAACCGTACGGTGTAATTTTTTTTTAAATTTGGCGTGTCACCTGTCAATAAATATGTTTTTGTAAGTTGTTTTCTTACATTATTATTTATTTTCAATGTAAACAAACACCTTGTTTTTGTGTTATTTTATTTCAGATATATTAAAGAAAAAAAAAAAAAAAAAACAGACACAGATTCAAAGTAAACAATCAGAATGCTTGCAGATAAGAGTAACCGGTTCATTTCAAAGCATCTAACTGCACTTGTTTCATAAGCATCTCAATCTCAAATGGTCATCTCCAGCTTTAGTCTCCCCTGTTGTGGATGTTTCATTGTATGCTGGTTACACTATCGAAATAATCACCAAGTATTGCTGCACATGAAAGAGAATTCAAAAAGAATTTTTAACCGTATGCCAATTTCTGTATATTCTATTTTTAGGTGTACACACATTCAAGGATCAAAGAAATGCATTGCTTAAAAAAAAAAAAGCAACACCTGTGCAATAGCACCTTATAAGTTCATACGGACATGAGAAATCTAAAACCAAGTACAAACATTCGTGTTGATCTAAACATGTGATTTTTATTTTAATGGGATGTGTTTTCAAACGAACTGTACAGTGCAAACTACGACTAGTTACAATCAGGGCTTCGATTTTGGCGTTGTAAGAGACATTACCTGGCGAGTATCGGTACCGTTTTAAATACACACTTTGGAAAAGTATCTGTGCCTTAAAACAACAGCCCCTGATATAATAAAACACAATGTTGATATAACTTACCCCCTGTCCCTAGAACACCACGGATAATAATTATAATTAAGCAAAGTGTGATCCGAAATAATCCATATGTTTCTTTTTAAACACAGAGCTACAACAAAAGAACAATGTGGATGTTATTTGACATCATGGGTCATGAACCCACAGCATGTTTAATGATGCAAATCGAATAGCGAGAAAAAATACCCTCCTCCTCCAGTCTTTCATTTATACCTTGAAAACAAATTAGTCAAACGACTTTGAATAGTCAGCTGCACATTATTATAGTCACGAACGAAAAGTAAACGTTGAGAAAAGAAAGCCTTCATCAGCACATGTCATGAATAAATAGGCTTTGTTACAATTACAAACAAGAATACACACACGCACACAAAACACCTGAAATATGTAAACCGCAAATATGAAAATGTAGAGCAGGATGGGTAAAACAGGCACACATACATAGCAATAGTTAATGACAGTCTAGACAAATTATTCACTGTGTTGTGCCGTGTGTCACAATGGAAAGGACCACTGCATCTTTCCAGCATGTCGTAAGAGGCAACTATGAGGGATCAAGGAAGAGACATAATACACAGGAAGAAATTATGGTGAACATACACGCGGAGTAGCATTGATGAATGAAACCTGAGAGTCACAACAAGAGAAATAATCACAACGGAAAAAGGAAAGGTTGACAGATGTAAAGAATACTTTTCAGAGATGGTAAATAGGCCAGCATCAGATACCAACTCCTAGAAATAGTTATTGGGCCAATCAGGGTTAAAGGAAATTCGGTGAGGACCGAATTAGTGCTGACATATTAAAGGCTAACCCACATTTATAGCACAATCATTGCATGCAATATTTAACAAAATAACAAAGTATGGGTAAATGAACTGGTGTCAGCGGACTGAAAAAAGTCTATATTCATCCTACTACAGAAGAAAGGGGATCTGTCTTACTGCCACAACAGGAGAGACAAAACACGATTGTCTTACACGGAAAGGCACTCTGTAGAGTGATATATAACATAATGAAGACGTCGATAAAAAGGGTTTTGTAGAAAGATCAGGCATGATTCAGATAAGGAAGAACCTGCTCTCATCATATTTTCACTCTCAGAAATATTGTGAAACAAGCTATAGAGTAGATGGCCACTTTATTTATAAACTTTATAGAATGTGAAAAGGCGTTTGATAGTCTAGATATAACAATGAATTGGAGGATCCTTGCTGCGTTTGGGTTACCAGATAAAATAATAATCATATTTAAAGGACTCTTTGAAGGATACAAATGTAAAGTGAAAATATTACTCATGGAAACAGAATAGCTCAGAATAAAATCAGGAGTCCGACATGGGTGCATCCTGTCACATTTCTTGTTTCTCATAGTGATAGATTATTTTACGAAGAAAGCAATCACAGGCACAAGGGTGGGCTTTGATTGGAAACTGTTCAAACACCTGCAACATTTTGACTTTGCAGATGACATATGTGTGATCAGGTGGAGTAATTTAAAAAAAAAGTGTGCAACAAAAGACAAATGCGATAACAGAAATTGCAAAACAGAGAGGGTTGAGAATCAATGTCAGTAACACAAAACTGCTGGAGATAAACCGCACAAGAAAAAGACCTATAGTAATAGATAATGTATGTTTGGAAGCAGTAACTGACTTAACTTACCTGGGAAGCGATATGTAGGGGTTGAAAGCAAGCATAGATATGCAAAGGCAAATTCTGCAAACAACAGACTTCAGACTTCTGGAGATCTAACATCTACAGCACTAAATCTAAACTCATGACATAGAAAACAAGCGATAGGACAGTTCTCCACTATGGAGCAGAAATGGGAAAAACAAACAGAAAGAAAGAAAGCATGCTCATGTGTTTTGAGGAATGACTTCTGAGAAGATTGTTGGGGTTCACAGGGGAAGATAAAATCAGCAATTCTACATTACAACAGATGACAGACTTAGAAGATGTCAATTTAGAAACCAAAAAAACGAAGATGGAGGGGGATTGTTGGCCACGTCCTCAGAATGAGGAAAGTAAGACAACTGAGCCAGGCAAGGCAAAGGACTCAACTAGGACAGTAAAAAAGAAGTAGACCTAGAGGCATTTGAAGGCGAACCTTTGAGGCTGAACTCAAGGGTGCGCGAAGGACAAAACTGGAGATAGAGAGGATGACTCAAGACAGTTTGTCTCTGCCTCATGTGCCTCTGGGCGTGATGAACATTGAGACATAAAAGAGGTTAAATTAATCAAGTGTAAGTTAACGTCTTTAAACAAGGCTTTTCTCTGTGTGGTTAGTAAGAACAACGACTTAGACGAACAAAGCGAAATGATGACAGAAAACACGTTGTGTTACTTACTCCTTCTCCCTGGCAAATGAAATATTACAATGGTAAGTAAAAGAAAATCTCTTATCAAATAGCACACAAATATTGATGCATAATTAAAATTAGATCTGTATAAACTATAACAACTTTCAAGGTGTACACTACATACAATTTCATGATAACACATATTTTTGTGAATACAATTGTTGTCCCCTCCACGTCTTTGGTGCATAGCTTGTGTGCAATAGGATAGGTCACTTGTTCCACAGTTGTATAGATCATATACAGTAAAATACAATATTGACACAAAAATGCAACTTACATTAACACCCTAGAAAAAAAAAAAAAAAACAGTATTCAAAGTTGATTCGTGTTATGTACTTTCATTAATGTCTATAATCACTCCAATCAATGTACATAAAATAGTAACGAGGTTAAAGAATGCGGCATATCAAAACAAAATTCAGCAAACTTTTTAGCGATGTTTTTATACATCACATTTCTCAAACGGGAATGATAGAGTGTGTGAACATATTAAATGAAACAGAAAAATAATATTCTCACGCACGAAGGATACTTATGACCATGTATACAGAATACCAGTATATGCTGAATTATGTGTGTGTGTGTGTGTGCGCGCGCGCGCGTGCGTGTGTGTGTGTGTGTGTGTGTGTGTGTGTGTAAACGTCAATTGTTTTACCTGATTAAAAAAATCACATCCATAAAAGCAATAATGAAGCGTAAAAATGCACATTGCTCTCAAAATTTGCAAGCAAATTAACACCAAGGCGTGATACATCTAAACGTTTAACACATATATGGGACTGTATTTAACACAGGGCGATGCTTGGCTAAGACAAATAAGCTAGATGCCAAAGTTCTAACACCACGATCTATCATCTGTTGACCTCTTCTCAACCATACCAAGTTCTGAACGGTGTCAAACAATATCAGACTGTAAGTTTCTTTAGCAACTTTGATGCTTTGGGGTCAAAAATAACGATTGAACATTCGAATATGGCGCAAAACAAAAATGATAGATATCGTAGGCAACTTGAATAGCAGGTAAAAATTGTTTAAATTACATATTATACATTCTGACATGACAGAAGTTAATTTGCGGTATCATTAAATTATTAAATGAATTCATGTGAGGCAATGCATTACGCGGTGTAAGTTGGTAAGAACTGTTATCACATGACTCACAGCATTTATATGCATCCTTCTACATCCACCTTTAGCAGCTAGCACTAAAAAAATGTTTTCGGTTGTACTCGAACAAAAGCCAAAGTGTCCAATAAACGTCTATGTCTCTTTGCCAAATAAAAAGTAGTCCCTATGTGAGTGCTATTTATTTTTGTTATTTGTAGCCCCAACTTGGCTTCTGAATTATAGCCGTGGAAAGACATAGCCTAACCATAGATATGACCTAACGGCTCAAAGGGGTTTCTGGGACCTTTCCACGTGTGATCATCATCCGCTTGTTGGCCTTTTTAGTTACCGAATGGGGGGGGGGGGGGGGGGGGGGGAGTCAGTCTGCCAGTCTTTGCCAAATGTCAAAGTCTAACATGTGTCCAATGAACCAACCGTAAGCTTGTCACTTGGTCGTTTAGGTAGCCAGCTGATCTAACTGGCTACTGCAGCGACAATATTTAACTTCACTTTTCACAGTAACCGTTGCATAGTCACCATTTCGTCCGAATAAGTGCAGCAGGAAAATATCTAGGCCTGGCTTCATGACTCTTGCCGGCCAAACATCGACAATTGTTTAGGAAATAATGGCCTCAAACAATTGTCGACGAGGGATATTTTTACTGATGATTTGTTGGCTCTTGCAGTACATGTTCCCCTGTCAAGTTATTCTTATTATTAGAGAGTGTCTGAGTATTGTAATCCGTTGGGATACAGACACAAACACAGGACACGCCGCCTCCTCTTCCCCCAAACAGCAACAACAACACCAAAAACAAAGAAGGGAGCTAGAGAATGAGGTTGAAAAGATTAGAAACGAAGAATAAAACGAACTGAGGTGCGTTGGTTGGGGACCTATGCCCACTGGATGATAAAAGATAGCAGAAGAAATATACATTATGTGGTATAAGTTGATGAGATCCGTCATCAAATAACTCGGAGCATTTTGTATACTCCCAGTCTACCCCTGTCTTTAGCAGCTAGCTCACAGCTCCTATATAGCTGTACTATGGTTATATTATTGTCTTGCATTCCCTGTTAGCCGTGAGTGTCTGCAATATTCTATGACCAATTTATATTGGACAATTTATTTTCTTAACCGTTGCCATCAGTTCCTATATGTGCTTTGTTCGTTTGATCTCCGTTACCTGTTTCACGCATCTCGTTTACCATGTATCTATTCATTACCTAGAGAGCTAATCAAACAATCCTAAGTGTGTGTTAATTTCCCGACGATAGCAGGACTGCAGAAAACATGCTAAAGAGGATCAGCACTTTCGACATCTGAAACTTAGCCTTCCGTTCTGCACCAAGCATACACGTCAGCATCTCTTTGCGATACTGTATGTTCAACAAATGAATCAATCATAGTTTGCTACATACAACAACGATATCTGATTTTAAGACAACATGCAGCTTACTGTTCCTCCCTGTTGAACATGAAATAATAAAATAATAAGCGTGATAAAAAATATAGTTTAAGGTAATCTAGTAATGCCCTTTATCACAAAATATACTGCTAAAAATCTGAAGGTCACATACATATACGTATAAGTAAAAATTGAAGGACCCTTTTTCCATTTAGGCGTACTAGGTATATAGGGCTAGACCTATATTTTTAAGACCAACAGCACAAGATGGCTGATGAGGTCAAACCAACCACCTTCCAATCCGCAGATGAGCGTCTAGCGGTGACTCCATACATATATGTATGCAGAACAAAAATATAAAGATACAGCTATGAAACTCAGATATCATAAAACGTTTTCTTTGCACGTTAAAATGAAGAAAAACCAAATGATTTAATTAGTAAGAATGTCAATTGTCTGACATCCTTTTTTTTTTTTTTAATTCAGAGTTTTTAAACAGATGTTAAAACAAGATGAAGAATCGAGTAGTCCACCATGAGCTTGAATACATTCACTGCCCTGTTGCCTCATTAATGAAACAAGAGTTCTTAAGAGTTATTTGTGGATTTCTTGCCACTCCTGCTGCAGGAGGAGGAGCAACTGATTATAGACAGTAGCAGGTGAATGCTTTTCTCTACATCCTAGCACATCCGTTACATGACTAAGACCAGGAGAGTAAGCTGGCCAGCCTTTGCGGGCTACATGTTCACGGTTGTAGGAAGTCATTCACGACCCCAGCTATATGTGGTTGGTATTGTTGTCCTGCAAGGCATAACCAGATCCAGAAAAAAACCTAAAGTTTTTTTTTTTTTTTTGTGGTTTTTTTTTTTGGGGGGGGGGGGGTAATAACAACCGGCTGTATGATGCCATTGCTATAGGCTAAACCATTTATGGTTCTTTGCATTCGATTCAATAGTGTTCTTAATGTCAAACTAATTTGGCCAACACTATATATATATATATATATATATATATATATATATATATATATATATATAAATTCAGGTAATAACTGCAGAAATGAACCTCGAGGGCTTGGAAATATAAAGGAAAAAAAGGATGCCAAAGAAATACTGAGACAATAAAAATATTCGTCCAGCAGAATTGCTCTTAACCACATACAAGACTGACGCAATTCTTTATCAAGACAGAAGGTAAGCTAGAGGCGAGGGTGGCGAGTGGGACAATGGCATAGAAAGACTGAGAGAAAAGACACTGGATATTTTGACATCATTTCATGGAAGATTATCTGAGTCAGAATTAACAGAAAGTACACGGGCCAGAAGTTTGTGGCCCGACTTGACTTCCAACGCTGCAATCCATAGGCTATGAGAAGCAGAATATAAGAACAAAAATGTGATGTCAGCACAAAGTGGTCGACCTTTTAATTTTGGTATGTTAAAAAAATCCAAAAATGTAGCTTTTTCATTTAATAATCAAATTAAAAAAATAAATGACTAAAAAAACTGTAATTTCAAATAGACCTGACCCTATAATATTGTGTTAGGAGTATCCACACCAAATTTCACATCTCTAGTCTTTATATTAACTGAGATTTTAGGAGATCCCACACACAACAAACAGAAAAACAGAATTGTTAGAAAAGTGACTTAAAAAATTTGTTTTTACTTAAAAAAGTGCATGGGTTGGTGTCTTTAGTATTAACTTTTCAATGCTAAACCAATGACACAAATTTTGTGTGTAATCTATTCTACGAATGCCGAACATTACAAAAATAAACACATTGAAAAAGTGATATTTTTGTCATAAATTGGAAAAAAATGCCGTGTAGTAACCCCTTAAAAGGAATCGGAATCGGAATAGTCAGCACAATGGCGCTGACATTTTCATGTCAGGATGTCTGCTGCACAGTTAAGGATGGCTGTAATTGGTTCGTTGCGCTTTCTGTGTTTCTATTTGGTCGTATACTCTGTTAGACCATTGTTCGTGCATTTCTTGATATTGCATTCCAATATATAAACCTGTTCACCTCTTGCTTTTGACTTTTCCCCCTCCAGTATGGCTTTTGAAAGAGTGGCATGTCTTTTAATATGGCTGAAATTGTTCACATCCTCTCTTCTTGTTTTCCATAGCAACTCTTATCATGCCCAGTGGCGGAAGAACCTGTGATAATATTGCTCACTGTAAAATATTACATGACAGTATCACGGTCTCTTTTACTATGGCTAACCGTATTTTCTATCGTGAAAAGCACGACGCAAAAAATATTAAACTATAAATAAGATTATGTAAAAAACACGACTGCCATATGCAATTTCTTTTTTGACGCCTTTGCATTTGCAAAATACTATTTCGCATCATCGATTAAAGCAGTGGTTCTCAACTTTCCTAATGCCGCAACCCTTTAATATAGTTCCTCGTGTTGTGGTGACCCCAGACCATAATTTTATTTTCGTTGCTATTTCATAACTTCAGTGAAAATGTCTTTTCTGCTGGTCTTAGGGGACCCCTGTGAAATGGTCGTTTGACCCTCAAAAGAGTCGCGACCCACAGGTTGAGAACCCCTGCACTCAAGCATACATTAGTTACCATAACATATAAAACTTAAACAATGTGCAGCTTACTATAAATCCCTGGATAGAAAGTAAAAAATGTTGGCATAAGTAAAAGTTTGAAATCTTGTGTTTTACTACTGTTACCGGATGTATGTACTTTTTTTTAGTTATGCAATCTATATAAAAACGTATAATATGTTCATGCAGCATGGTACTATTTCCTTATAAGCCTGTTTATTGTGAAATATGTATATACATTTAATTTCAGCACTTTTACGATGGACGGACGATTCGATTTGAAAGTAGAAACATGGTTAAAAAAAATGCTAGATATAAATATGAAATCATATTTTTTTAATCCATTCACGTCATCGTTACAGGTTTAGTCTGCAGTGAGCTATGTTGACCATTTTAATGATATTTAATAATAATACAAGTTGTAACTTACTGATCCCTTGAAAAGTAAATATTGCAATTATAAGTAATAGCAAAATAAATATGACTATATATGGAATATTTTGGTATATCGCTGTCAAAAGACACAATAATACAATCGACAAACAATAAAATCCTCAATTATTTTTTAATTTCATCCAAATTAGTGGCATCTTTGGGTAGCCTGCGTAGTGCAGCGGCTAGAAGGCTCGGCTCGGGAGCGAACGTCATGGGTTCACATCCTCATCGAGTCAGACTGGTTTTAAAAATTACATTGGCTCCCATGTCCATCCAGCCCAAAGTTGGTACAAGTTAAATCCCTGGAAGTAAAGATATCCCAGTGATGTTGACTACTTCATCCACCATGTGGCGATTGGTTTATGAAATTTAGGCCTAGCCCTATATACCTACTACATGACCGTGGAGAATGGGGTAGGTCCTTTTTTTTAAACCCTGTTTTACTGGCATCATGATACCTTCTAGTCTGTAGTAGTTTGGCGTTTATAGCGAGAGATAAAAACTGCGTACACATAAGAGTTGAATGGGAGCAGACCATGGTGCAGACTAAAATAACGATGGAGATATTTTTTAAAGGCAGATATATAAACGCTTTGAGTTACCACCTGGACAGAGAAGGCCAGTCAGAGAGGGGAATGTAGATTGATGATAACTGCAGCATGACTCGGAATATTGAAGAACAAGACGACGAAAGATACAATTGGCAAGGTTTTATAAGGGGTTCAGTATACTAGTATCCGTGCTAATGCAGATAGATTCGGTGAGCTATACATTTCACTCTACTTTTTCACCATATAACCAGCGTGAATTTAAAAAAAAAACCCATTTAATACATATTCTGTATTTGTTTATGTTATGTATTGTAATTCAGGGCGTGATACAATATGCAACTTACTCCTTGTGCCTGGGAATGGAAACATTAACATTCAAGTATTATCAAAATGATTACCAACAATAAGGAATGTTTGAAGATGCGAAAGAAATGTCGTTAATTCGAATATTAAATGTCATAAAAATGCCCCGAGAAATATAAAAAAAATAAATAAATAAATAAATAAGTAAAGTAAAAAAAAAAAAAACAGTACAAGACCCTTTTCCACGCTTCTAGGCGTATAGGGCATATATAGCTAGACCTATATTTAATAGACCAATCGGCACAAGATGGGTGATATGGTCGGCATCACGCCGACTGCCTTTACTTCCTGGGACTGGACCCGGTACCCACTCAAGACTGGGTAGACTTGGAAGCCAAGGTCGTTTTTGAAATAAGTCCGGCACCTCGAGGGAGCGAACCTACGACAATAAATAAATAAATAAAATTGATTATTCAATGTGTCATCCCACAGGGCTTATATGTGTAATTCACACAGGCTATTGTCGTGTGTCTGTATGGCACGCGGTACGGTAAACAATATTTTGACAAGATGCAACATACCCCTTTTCCCTTGAAAAAAAAAAAAAAAAGCAATAAAATACTTATTATCGTAGTTATTTAATGTTAAATAACACTATGATGAAACATTAATGCAGACTGTATATACAGTTACAGAAATACATACAAAATACGCATCACGGCCATACGTAACGATAGTTACTATGCTTTAACTAAATTGGCATTCAGGGATACATTTAAGCGTAAAAAAGTTGATAGGCAAAAAAATAATGGCACACGATATGCGTGCCACATAACCCAATTATATAATGTGTAAAGGATGGCACAAATTATATTTGCAGATCAGTGATATTTGTGTACATAGAAATATGCTTGTATAGAGATTGCTGTATAATTGTCTTTATCCGTGGCACCAATGATCGAACTATCAAAGATAAAAAACTGCAAACATTAAAGCAACCATCAACATTAGCAAGTCACACTGAACACTAAATATACGAAAAAACACAAATAACGTCTGACACATTTAAGAGTTCAGATGGAGGAACAAAAGATCTACTGAGTACAGAGGTTTTGAGGTTTTGAACAACAGATCAAAATTATAGTATAACTCAAAAGCGCTCCGTTCTTCTTCTAACTCAAGTCTGAGTCCAAAGAAGCATAGCACAATGCACACACTCTGTAACACCGGCGAGGATCCTGAAATACTTAAGGTAGATTTTTAACTCCAAATTTTGCCCGGGCAGCGCTGTTAGGCTACTCTTTTCGATTCCCAACTTCCAAGAGATTTTTTTTACGTGTGCCTACAATGCACACGGGCGTCGGATTTCACTACCCAGAGACCAGGGGGAAATACTCAAAGTTCAAGTCCATATGAAAAAATCCCAGCCCTGATCGGGGATTAAACCCGGAACCTCTAGCACTCGAGACAGACACATTGTCTCGAGACCACGCAGCGCCCCCATAGTACATTAGATATAGTAAGAAGACAGAAACAACGTTCCCAAATTAATACAATAGGACGTATCCGGTGTTAATGTTACTCTATTTGAGTTAACAATACATTTAAAACTATATTTTGTTTCCTTTTTTTTTGGGGGGGGGGGGGGGGGTATAAATAACAGCATTTTTCATGCAAGAATTCCAAAATATTAACACCGTCTCCTGTTGCAGCGAATGATTGAGACTGTTTGGATTACAGAGAAGGCAGCTTGTAAAACTGCTATAGTGAGTTTGCAGGCCTGTCTGGACATTATTTCTCCATCGTCTTCTTGGTCTGCCTAGTGGTCTACGACCATTCATCTCCCTTAAATATACAATTTTTTTTTCGTATTTGTCATCTGACATTATTTCAATATGCCCCAACCATTTCAGTCTATTAGCTCTCATGATGCAAGTGATCAATGGTTATTTACACAGATTATGAATTTCGTTGTTGCTTCTCACTCTCTTTTTCCCGCTGTTTGCATCTTTGATGGTTCCAAAGATTCGTCGTAATACTCTGTTTTCAAAAACCTGTAATAAGGCTTCCTTTCTTTTAATTGTGCTCGAGGTAGGCGCAAGAGGTCTCGTTTCCACTTCTATGTACAATGTGACAAAGCAATTGAGCTTGCAAGGAAACGCGCGCAAGCGTGCACTAAAACAACTGGGCGAGGCTGCTGAGTGGGCCTCTAGCTGGCTTTGGACACACCGGAACGACATGAGGGGGTCGGCCCTCGGTAGGCTGGTCCAGGTATCTAGTAGAAAAGAAGTCTTACAGTTTATATATATATATATATATATATATATATATATATATATATATTTATACATATATATATATATATATATATATATATATATATATGCATATATATAACAAACAAACAAAACAATTATCTTTTTATACACACCCACAGACGCAAAAACACACGCACACACAATATATATATATATATATATATATATATATATATATATATATATATATATATATATATATATATATATATATATATATACATACACACACACACACAATCCGGCAATTAAGTAATGTCACTAAAAATTAAAACAATCAACAGTTGAAAATAATACCTGCATCTGATTTAAAAATAAGCCCATTGTGCATTGATACAGCAGGTGGCACGATCTAATAAACACTCGAACGGCCTGTGTAGTTCTTAAACTCGATGTTATGGTCCTTTGGATGTCATCAATATCGTTAAAGAAGCGTCTTTTCAATAGTAACTTTAATTTTGGGAATAGAAAATAATCAAAGGGAGACAAACATGGGTATTTGGATGGAATACTGAGAACACGCACTTGTTTTGGACCAACAATTCTTGTTTTGATGATGTCCCTTGGGCACTCAACCAGCTGATGTTTTTGGTCATCAGACAACGAATGTGGTACAAACCGGCTTGCAACTTGTTTCTTGCCAAAATCGTGAACTAACATGTTATGAATGGTCTCCAGATTAATCTGCCGTCATCATTACAGTAAAACAACGACCTTCTTGTATCCGTTTTCTGACTTTTGCAATGAGTTCATCATTACGAACAGAAATTTGGCGTCCAGGTCTAGGTGCATTAGTAATCATTTCCACACCACTTTTGAATCCTGAATACTACCTGAAAATGTGTGCACGAGATAAACAATTATCCCCATAAACTTGTTGACACAACTGAACTGTTTCAATGGCGCTTTTTCTGAGTTTTGAAACTAATTTAATTTCAGCGGCTAGTTTGTTGTCTGCTTATCAGGCGGCGATGAAAAGTGGCCAGACAATAGATGAATGTTGCCTCTTTAGATTCCATGCTTTGCTTCATAGATGTGATCGTTATCTTGGTCATAATAAAATCAGTCTCATTACTAAATTGTCCGACCCTGTATGTGTGTGTGTGTGTGTGTGTGTGTGTGTGTGTGTGTGTGTGTGTGTATGCGGTGTATAAAAAGATAATTGTTGATTTTTTTGTCGACCTACTGGTTATAGCGTAGTGGTTTCGGTTGGCTTGGCTGATAGACTTGTATGTTTTAGCTGCACATTCATCTTTTTATTTGTCATTTCCTCACCCTGCTTCTTGATATTCTGCTGTAAAAAGTCTCCAGTGCAGTTTTGACTAGCTGATTATCCCTACATGGCCTACATTTTTCATTCTTTGTCTGTCAATATAATCCAGACAATGTCTTAATCCAACGTTCTTTCTAATGATGGTATTCGCAACACAGCCCATTTTTGTTATGGTAGTGACCTTGCGGAGACAGCGCATTTCACAAGCAGTCATTTTATGTTCTAATGTGCCCTATTCATTGTCCATGTTTGGCACTGCCATCATAACGTGGTGATGTAGATAATCATTTGTTATGTTGTTAGAAAGGAGAAAACTGGGTGTCTAAGCAGCGCACCTAGCTGGTAGAGGGCATAATCTGTCTTCTGCACCCTGGCTTCTATCTCTCTAGTGAGTCCAAGTCTTCTGTGAATATGTTTCCTAGCTATTTGAATTCTCATACTTCATTTATTACAGTAGCATTACCATATAGGTTCATATTATTTTGTGTCTCACTTATTCTCATTACCCGCGTTTTCGCAGTTTTTTTAAATTTTTTTTTTTTTTTAAATTATACTTTTTAGTGTTTTATATCATTAGTCAGTATGCAAATTCTGTATTAGACATTGATCGTCTGCAAAGAGCTAGCTGTTCATTCATTCTTCAGGGTCTGCATTTGCCACTGGATAATTATATCCAAATAAAATATAAAAAGCAGTGAAATGGAAATGCTGAGATGACACATTTCTGTCTGACAGTTGGTGAGAGGGCGAACCAGTCTGTTTAGCCTTTTTATTTTTCTTACTGTTCACTGACTATCTTGATAAGGAGCAATAATGTTACCAAACATTTCTTCTTGAATGCCATAAACGTCTAGAATTTTTTTTAACCTAGCATATTTTTTTGCACTTCTTGATCTATAGTTTCAAGGAGTTGATCTTGTTGCATATTCATTAATTTAATAGAGGTTCTTACCGTCCCTCCCTGCAAAAGGAAATAACAACACGATAACACTAGCAACAGGATTTCTAAAAAAATTGATGATGTAAAATGTCAATGTCTGTCCTAAGCCATCGCATATTTAAATGTACGCGTGCTATTAAAAATAGGTGTGTATGTATATGTGTGTGTTTGGTTGTAAATGAATGGGTGTGTGTTTCACTTTTCACATGTACAGTTAAAAAACAAACAAAAAAAGAAGTAAAGTCGGGAGATGTGAACCAGCGTCACTGAACACGGTTATAAATTAATAGTGCTCTGCCACCAGTACGGACAACTGATAAGAATTGTCCTCCTGTGTCTTCGTTCGCACGTAACTCTGTAGCTACAGCGACGTTCCTCCATTTACCCCAGAGTTTCAACTCTGGTGCCCATTTCGTAGAGGCTGGATAACCCCAGGAGCCGCCCTGTTTCGAACACCGACAGTGGGCTGCAGCGAGTCGCAGCTGGATTTGAAAGCGAGCCTCTTATCGACTGCGCTAACGTGGCCAACTATACACTTTACATATCAAAATACCATTAGTTACTACACGAGACACATTTCAACTAAATTACAGCACATAGTTAATGTGAAGTATTTAACATCATTAACAATAAGAACAGTAATAAACAATGAGCGAATGAAACATTACATACACTTGACATATAAAAAATACAATTAGTTTATTGAAGCGATAGGTATACCATTAATTAGCACACATGATACTATTAGTTAGCACAAGAGATACATTTGATTAGTACACGAAATATCATTAGTTAGTTCAAGAGATACTATTAGTTCAAGAGATACATTTAGAACAAGATATACCATTACTTAGCACACGAGATACTATTAGTTAGCATAAGAGATACATTTAGTTAGTGCACTAGATATCATTAGTTAGTACACGAGATACCATTAGTGAGTACACGAGATTCCATTAGTTAGTACAAAAGATACCATTAGTTAGTACACGAGATTCCATTAGTTGGTACAAGAGATACCATTTGTTATTACACGATATACCATTAGTTAGTAAACTAGATTCATTTAGTTAGTACAAGAGATACCATTAGTTTGTAGACGAGATACCGTTAATTAGTACAAGATCTACTATTAGTACAAGAGATACTATTAGTACAAGAGGTACCATTAGTTACAACATGAGATACAATTAGTTAGTACAAGAGATACCATTAATTAGTAGACCCCATTAGATAGAACAAGAGATACCATTAGTTAGTAGATTTCAATAGTTTGTCTAAAAGGTACCAATATTTAGTGCAAGAGACACCATTAGTTAGCACAAGAGTTACTACTAGCACAAGAGATACTATGTGTACAAGAGGTACCATAAGCTAGTACACAAGATACCATTAGTTAGTACTTGAGATACCATTAGTTAGTACAAGAAATACCATTACTTAGTAGATCCTATTAGTTACACAAGAGATAGCATTAACTAGTGCAAGAGATGCCATTAGTTAGTACAAGAGATATCATTAGTTAGTACAAGATATATCATTAGTTAGTACAAGAGACACCATTAGTTAGCACAAGAGTTACTACTAGCACAAGAGATACTATGTGTACAAGAGGTACCATAAGTTAGTACACAAGATACCATTAGTTAGTACATGAGATACCATTAGTTAGTACAAGAAATACCATTACTTAGTAGATCCTATTAGTTACACAAGAGATAGCATTAACTAGTGCAAGAGATGCCATTAGTTAGTACAAGAGATATCATTAGTTAGTACACGAGATACCATTAGTTAGTACAAGAGATATCATTAGTTAGTACAAGAGATACCATTAGTTAGTACAAGAGATATCATTAGTTAGTACAGGAGATATCATTAGTTAGTACAATAGATATCATTAGTTAGTACAAGAGATATCATTAGTTAGTACAAGAGATATCATTAGTTAGTACAAGAGATATCATTAGTTAGTACAAGAGATATCATTAGTTGGTACAGGAGATATCATTAGTTAGTACAAGAGATATCATTAGTTAGTACAGGAGATATCATTAGTTGGTACAGGAGATATCATTAGTTAGTACAAGAGATATCATTAGTTAGTACAGGAGATATCATTAGTTAGTACAAGAGATATCATTAGTTGGTACAGGAGAAACCATTAGTTAGAACGGGATATATTTGTTGGTCCACAAATTCGAAAACAATGAGAAGTTTTTGTACGTGCTTTATGGCAAGGACAAAAAATAACCAGAATGACTAGCATTAAAGTCAGTTGTAGACACTTTTCTTGGAAACACCTGATCAGATAATTACAATGAGATTGTAGGAATATCTCGTTCTGAAAATTCATTTTCATCATTCTTATCTGGATTTCTTTATGTCAAACTGCGAGGCTGTCAGAATGAGCATAGCAAATGATTTCATCGGGACATTTGTTGCTAGGGACACTTGTTAACATGGCACTTGGAGCCCGTCAGTGCTTGCTGATTACTCCTGGACTGTGACAAAACACACCTCATTGACTGACTACAAGAAGCAAGCAAAGAGAGCTCGAGAAGCGCCTAAATACTGAAAGGTTCAAAAGTTTATTTTTAAAACACGGCATGTGAAATTTAATTTTTTTTTTTTTTATTGATCGTTTCCATCATTTTATGTTGAAATATCTAATAACGGAGTAGGCAAAAACAATTTTTATATAGAAAGACTAACTGTTCA
>CAJHNH020003723.1:0-2500 GCA_905116865.2 Candidula unifasciata
CATTCATACACGCAGATAACACTACATGTTTGCACTTTCCTTCATACTTATCCGTGTATGCATACTTTTTTGTCATTCAGTACACATGCAATCGCTTTCACATGTGTCTTACCATCTCTAGCCTACATAAATGAACTTACATTTATGAAAAACTGTACACCCACCTGTAAGGACACTCACACTTCCATGTCTTGCGTGTTATTTATTGTGTCGCTATGTCTGTAATATTGTCTGGTCGTGTCACCTTTTTTTAGTTATATGGCGTTCCTGGTATGTGACCTGTCTTTTTCGTTCTTATCATGTTCTGTTGGCTGATGTAGATGGTGTGTGCTGATGGGGTTCTACTGGCGTACACACTTCATTCCATTTATTCTCATTAATTAACAGGCTCGCGCGATTTCACACGTATGTATGCACCAGTTTATCGTATAGTCTCATGCAACCCCATAATTTATAAGTTCCCGGAGTGCACGGTCATTTATATATATATATACACGCACACACACGCACACACACATATCAAAATATACACGCTCACACACACGTATATATATATATATATATATATATATATATATATATATATATATAGATATATATATATATAAATACACACACACCTACACACATATACATGCATACACATATAAATTTCTATATCCATGTAATTGTTCATCTGTACCTATCATCTGTACTTTTACATGCTGCAGGAGATCGTGGATTATGGAGAGGCATAATCGCCCACGCCAGTCGGCAAGGTACCTGATGATGATGATAAACATGTACGTTTCGCACATCTATATTTCCACTTTCCTGTCAATATGTGACCTCTTACCATTCGCTTACATACATCTTTTCCTATGTATACATCCTATACATTGTTTGTTTGTTTTAGTATCCAGAAGCCATGAGCTGTTAACCCTTAGGCTCGGTATTACGGGTATCGCAACCCTTCGGCCTTGATTCCATTGTAAATACCGTAAATCTGGAAGAAATGTGGCTTTTCTGCCTACCCCCGGGAGTGAACCCAGACCACGAGGAGTTTGTCACCCGGTCTTCGCGCAAACCGATGCCAACTACGCTAGAGAGCCGGGATTCTATACATAAATGCACACATACTACACGCATTCTTCCTTGTGCATTCCACACGTGCTCACATCTATGCACCCATGACACTTACTCTACCTCCCTTACGCTAGGGTGTCCGGAGTCACCACCTGACCTATTCCTCCTGCTGTCTTGAGCTAATCTTCAACCTGGTCTTTTTAGTTTTGGTTAGTTTGGATTAAATACTGTTTAACAAGTTTTTGGATGTCTTTATTGTTATCCACCTATAAACATTTGCTTGCAGTAATCTGTCAATGGGTTTCCTCTCCAGTTTGCATTTAGTGCAGTTCATCATATAATGTTCTTTTGTATCATCCTGAAAGCAGTCCAGACATAGGGGAGATCTACATTTATCTAGATGTCAGTCACCCTAACCTAACTCTCCATAATAGTTTGTTAGCTGGGATTTTCAGTGTGTCCATTACCTATGTGTTTAGGCTCGGTTCTTTAAGGTTGTTGTGTGCATATCTGCCATTTGTGCTCATCTGCCATTGGCGTTTCCTCACTTTAATGATGTGTCTCTTGATTATGCTATTTCTTTCAGTTTTTCCGAGTTCTACTTCTACTACAGCATCACATTTAGCTCCTTTTTTGGGGCTGCTTGGTCAGCTTTGTCATTGCCTATTACACCTCTGTAAGCTGGTACCCATGCAATGGTGACTTGGCATCATTTGTTCTTGAGTCGGGTTGTCAGGTTTTAAATCTTTTCTTTGATATCTGGTCTACTGCTAGTTTTATGAGTTTTTAACCTTAGCACTGAGGACAACTAATTTGTCAGTATAGTTCATTTTGTTGGAGGTTCATTTATTACCATCTCTAGTGCCTTCAGTATGCTGACTATTTCTGCTGTGCATACTACCACATAATCTGTTATTTTATGTTCTCTTTGCATTCCCCATTGAAGGATAATTACTCCTGCTCCCACTTCTCCTGCTTTGTTCTTAGACCCATCAGTATATGCTACCAGGCAGTCTGATTGGATCTGGTCTATGTATTCTTCTGTTATTATTTTGGCTACAAACAGTTCAGTATTTTTAGTACTAGCTAAGTCCTCATTTTCATTAATTTCTAGTGCAGCGTCCCAGGCTGCAGGTCCCAGTATATCTCTGATTCGTTTGTCATCTAGGTGGGTAATATTATGATAAAACGCGTCTGAGGCTGGGTGTCTGACATCGTTGGCCGCTTTCATTCAATAGCTATAGGTTAATCGCTTCCTTCTGAGGTTAAGCGGTGTTATGCCTAGTGCTAGCTCCATGGCCTCTCTCGATGTCCCTTTGCCAGCGCCCACGATGAGAGTCAGAGATTGGCTCTGAATCCTATCAATTTGCATTTGCTATCAGGGTGTCCTGGTGCGCTCCCCATCCGTTTCCTTTAATCAATTTCCTTTAATCTT
>CAJHNH020003723.1:7500-59450 GCA_905116865.2 Candidula unifasciata
CTATGCACCAAACATCTTACAAAGGACAAATTTAAATGGTAATTCATGAGAGCAAAATCCTCTTACAATGAAGGGGATCCATATAAAATGACAATATAAATTATACAAAGCACATGCCACTTTAAGACAGTGCAGGTATTTAGTCACAGCGTAGTTTCTTTCCTTTTTAAGAATATTCTGATCGTAGCTCTTCCAGTGAAGATTCTGAAATACTCTTTCCATCTTTTAAGTATGTCTTGACTTTTGTTTAGATATTAGCATTTTTATTGTTGAAATCATAATGCTTGCCTAAATTACCATTTGATTGTTGCAATTTTTTAAAACGTGTCCTTGTCCTTTCAATGTACCTCAAGATTTTATTCTCTTATATTTGTGTATTCATTCATTCATTCATTCATTCATTCATTCATTCATTCATTCATTCATTCATTCATTCATTCATTCAATTATTCGTTCATTCAGTGATTGTGAATGTGAATGAAAATGGAGAATTGTTTATAAATTTGTTTGCAGAAAAACAATGTTATTTAAGGGAGTATTTCCCCCATAAAAGAATACACAGTGCAACATGGTAATCACCAGACCATAAGAAAACCAATCAAATGGATCACTTATGTATTGTCAAAACGTTTAGATCATCTCTTTACAGTGCTAGATACACAGAAGTTAAATACACAGAAACTAATAAGGAAGCTAGAAGGCGTATACGGGCAGATAAAGTGAAATATCAAAATGATCTAGGACAAGAACTGGAGACAGCAGCAGCAAAAGATAACCTCAGAGAACGTTACAGTAACATAAGGAAATTAGTAGTGCCGATTGGTCTGTAAAAATATGGGTGCTCTTCCCATATCCCCGATGCGCCTAAGGCGTGAAAAGGGATCTTTACTTTTTACTTTTACTTTACTAAACCTAACATTGTAATTCTTATGTCAAATCATCACTTTTGTGTGTGGCGAAAACATGGAGAAAAACGAAGGTAACTACTAATAAATTGTAGACATTCATTGACTGGTGCATGCGTAGAATAGAGGGAATTATATGGTGTGATATAATAACTAATGTTGAGCTTTGGGAGAGAACTAAGCAAACTCAAGTGGACCAAGAGGTAAGGAAAAGACGCTGGCGTTGGAAAGGATTGAGAAAATCGGAAAACAGCATAACTAAAATGTTTTTGCATTGGAATCCACAGAGGCATATGAATAAAGGAAGGGAAGGAAAACACACACACACACACCGAGAAGAGAGCTAGAGAATGAGGTTAGAAAGATAGGGAGGACATGGGGAGAGCTTCATGTATAATTAGTTAGTTAGTTAGTTAGTTGGGTTATCCTCATTGCACTCCGGACATGTCCATAGGTGCTCAGATCCTCCCCTCAGTATGAACCCCAACGTACGATGGCTAATAGTACCAGTTATATGTTGATTAACAAGTCTTCTGGCGTAGCTGGTGTGCGTCTCGTTTTTTGCTGTGCCGATCTTAATTCCCAAGTCTGCCATTCTGGCGAGTGATGTGGATTCACTGCCACCAAAGTCCTCTATTCTTCCCATTTCTCTGAGGGCATTGATAATATCAGCATGATCCATAGGCTAACCGTCGGTAGTGATAGCGGATCCAGCCAACCTGTCAGCTCTTTCATTTCCATTGACGCCTGCGTGTCCCGGAACAAAAATAAAGGTGACTCCACGAACAGTGGACTTCTGTAATGATTCAAGCAATTGTCTTCGCACTGAACCTGCCCGAACCCTCCGGATCATACTCATTGAATCACTGAGTATACACACGCGGGTGTATTTTTGTGTTTCAAGCCAGGCAAGCGCTTGTGTCACTGCCATCACCTCCATCGTCATGCTGCTGGTTGTCATGGAGAAGGCGCCGTTGGCTTCTTTGACTGTTCTGAACGCTGAGCGTGCTGTAAATGCCCATGCGCTTCTTCTTTGGCGTATAACGGATCCGTCTGTATAGATTATTGCATCTGCTTCGTCTGAATTTTCACCGATGAGAGCGTTGACCTCTGCATTAACAGCAACAGGATTCTCTTCTCTACATCGCCTGTTGAGTGTGACAATACAGGAAAACTTCATGTATAAGCGAAGGATAGAATGACTTGGCGTGAGTTGGTTGAGGGCCTATTCTCCACTGGGTGATAGAAACGCAGAGAAAGAAGAAGAATACTCGAGTTTATTATAAAATGCTAACATTAGAAGTTGCAACCTGATGAAATGTCCGCCTATGTTTCCCACTCCATGTTAAATATTTTATAGAACCTGTACTTTTTTCCCCGCCCTTTTTTCACCCGTTTTTGTCCTGTCTTTTGGTGTATAGATTATTTGTCTGTTTTATTACAACGTCTATTTGATCTCTAAGAGCCCTGATCGTGTCCACACTTTTATAAAGTAGCTCAGCCCAGAGGAGTGGTAGCAACTGATCTATCAGCCTGCTCTTTACCTCGCACACGTAAATTTTATGAACAGAAAACCCATTATATTCTCCTAAACTGAGTCTCGTCGAGTGATGTAAGCCACTCTGCCCGAAGCATGCTCTGTGAGTCTGTTACAGTTACAAGATGACGGGTTGTGTTGCTCTCAAGCCATCAGAAAGCTGCCGTTACCGCCTCTACCTTCATTCTAAAACTGGATACAGTGACGACGTACGCGAGGCTCTCTGTTTTGAAACAGTGGTCATTCACCTTTGCAATAAAACCCTACCTACTCTTTTTACCTCTCACTAAAGACTAATCTATATATATATATCATTATGTCACTTAGTGGTGCATTTTCATTAGTCTCCTCTTGCACAGCTGACTCTGTATCAAAAGCTGTCCATTCACGAAATCCTCGGTCCAAAGTAAGTAACATGCTATGCAAGTCTGTTATGCTGGAGGACACTCTAATCCATTTATCCCTATTGTCAGTTGTACAAATATTTCGTAAGGTGACTTCTGCTTGTGGCACCAAAGAGCTACCTATTTTCAGTTGCTATTCTTGCTATCCTCCAATGCCTCCTGCAAAAGATTGTCTCAAAGCAAGTATGTGCCCGATGAACATTACTGGAGTGTCCAGTGTACATCCTAAAATGACCCGTATGTGTTCATTTAGCTGGCGTTCTAGCTTCTCTATTTGTGTATCATATTAGCAGTCCCAAACCATACTTCCTAGCCAAAATAATCAGTTGCTAGTTGTGTGTGTAGAGCATGTTCTGTTCCATGTCGGTTGATGCCATCACATTCAAAGCCATTACTATTTTTAAAGCTACTTCTCACACTTTGTATTTTAAAGGCATGCTCCTTTCTAAAGGGATTCCTAGATGCAGTAGTGAATTGTCTCTCTTTAAATTACTGCTGTTTATTATGATCTTCGGTGCTACATCGCTAACAATTGTATTTAAAGATCACCCAAAATCTGCCTCCTTACCGATGTTAGTGTCAGACATTGTTTTTTTGACACCACTCATCTACCTTGTGTACCGCTTTCTAAAGTTATCTAGAATTTCTATTCTCTTTCTCCCCTGTCTGTAGATTAAGATATCGTCAGCAAATGTCAAAATTCTCCTTGTACCCACTGCCTCTCTTGCTGCTATTCTGCTAGTGTAGACAATGAAAAGATCAGGGAAAATGGCGAAAGCGAAACTACATGTATTGGAGCTCCACGAACCCTGGTGAAAACCAATCTGCCTTCATACAGGGCTGCTGCAATCCAGTTGATAATCCAGGGACTGATCTCCATATACATACGTGTATAGTGTAAATGACATATCTAACCATGTTTTTTAAATTTGCTATTGTTTTATTCTGATTCTAAACCTCTTATGCATCATAAGCCAGAATGACTACATTTTCCTTTTCCTTTCTTAATCTGTAACTTTCTAACCCTCTCGGTAAGAATCGATGTTTCTGCTAAAATTTTTTTCCAAAATCTTAACGAATGTATTCTGTAACGTAATAATTGTAATATAATGAGAAATGTAAGAGATGATATAAACAAGGAACAATATGATGCCCTAAACATCGGTGGTAATGAAATACCAGAAATTCGTTATGCTGATGATACAGTATTACTATCAACATCACAAAATGGTTTAGAAAACTTATTAACCTCACTCCAAAGAAATAGTGAAAATCATAACTTATTTCTTAACACAGCAAAAACAAAGATAATGCATACAAACAAAACTGCCATGGAGAAGGAAATATATGTTAATGAGGAAAGATTGGAAGTGGTGGAAAATTTCGAATATCTTGGGTCACAGGTTACCAACAATGGTGACACAATGAAAGAAATTAAACGGCGACTATCAATTGCTCTTCAAAGACTAAAACAACTGAATAAATTATGGAATTGTACAGATAGAATTACAAAGGTCAGATTTTTAAGAGCATGCATCTTTCCCATTGCAACATACGCCTGTGAGACCTGGACACTTACTAAACAAGCGGAACAGCGCATAAATGCATTTGAATATAAATGTTACAGACATGTTCTAAGAATATCTTGGGTAAAGAAAAGAACAAATGCATCCATACTTCAAGAGCTGAATATTGAAGAGGGTTGGCTAGTAAAGACAATAAAACAAAGAAAATTGAAATATTTAGGTCACTTGAAACGTCATGGAGGTCTAGAGAGAACAATAATGGAGGGGTATATGCCTGGGAAGAGAGGAAGAGGAAGGCCAAGGAGAAGATGGGTGCAGGATGTGGCAGATGATCTCCTGATGGGTGTATCAGACGCAGGACATCTTGCTCATGATAGGAAGGTTTTCCGGAGGGTTGTTATGGCAGCGAGGTTCCGCGAGGGACATGCTACTGAATGAATGAATAATTGTAAAACCATATAGTTTGGTATGATCTTTATTTGGCTTCGGGAGTGGAATGGAGTGACTAAACAGCCACTTCATAGGAACTTGCGCTGTTGCAATGCTTTTGTTGAAACTCGGCAGCATTTCCCTAAGTTGCTTATCACTCTAACCTTCATATGACTATATGCAACGCCATCCGGTCCGGATGCACTATCTTTTGTTACGTTCATCAAATGGTTAATATCGCTCACTTGTACGATATTCTCATACACTATATCCCTGACTGTTCTATAGGATTACTAACAACTGCTCTTCTGAGAGTCCTGACATTCTTGTCGGCCTGCACTGCAAATCTCTTCAGACGAACAGAACTACCCCATTCTCACTCTTAGTTGTCCGGACCTGGCCGTTTAGATAGTAAATCGTACCAACTGAGGTAAGCCACTCTTTCGACTCATCTGCCTATGTACTTTCCAGAACTTACCTTTTGTTCTGTGTCATCCAGTCTCGTTCCGAACTGCTCTCATTTCAATTTTTTTTTAGCTTTTGCAGCGCAAATCTTGAACTCAGCAATCTTGGCTTTCTTTTTGTCTTTTGCTGCTCTCATCACTTTTTGCGGAAAAACAGGCACCTTTCGCACTCTCTGCCATTCTTTCACCGGCGCTGATTGTTTTTCAATTACCATCCATTCTTTCTCCACCTCTGGAATCCACCATGGTGGCTACAGACTTTAAACACATTTCTTACGAGGGTCTTATGCAATTTAGACACGGGTGGAACATAGCTGGTGGTCACTTTGATGATCACTGTGTACACTTCATACAGTGTCTGGTTCTGCGATCGGTGGTTAAGACCAGTAGAAAATCAATGGCAGTGTCTGCATCCCCCAGCCTCATTGCAATTCTTGTGGATTTGCTGTCCTTGATGCAGACGACCTCCAATTCTACCAGAGCGTTTTCCAAGACTTTCCTGTTTTTATTTTCCATCGATTAATCCCATTCTTAAAGAAAGGCAGAAAAAGACAGATAAGAAAAATTTACGAACAAATGACCGGATAATTGGACCAACAGAGGCACTGACGACAACGTATGGATTGATGGATGGATGCAGGGACGGATGGACGGACAGATGGATGAATGCAGGGACGGATGTACGGACAGACAGACAGACAGACATATAGACAGACAGACAGGCAGACAGGCAGGCAGGCAGACAGACAGACAGAAAAATGGATATACATGGAGACAGACATGCTGGCACACATACCAAAACACAGTTGCAGGAAAGGGGTGGGGAGGGGGGGGGGTGGGGGGGGGGAAGACTGAGAGAGAGAGAGAGAGAGAGAGAGAGCGAGACAATAAAAAGTGCAGAATAAACAATGAAAACAAAACAATCCGTTCTAAACAGATGCTGCATATATTTAATTCATCCATATATTTCTAACTTGCCTTTCGCCGCCGTTCATTCATCTGTCGCAGTAAGATTGACAGTCTGTTCGGTTTGCGTTTTCCTTGCCGACGTCGTGCGCCGTGGTGTAATTCCATCAAATACATTTTCTTCCAGCGTCTTCTCATTCTTCCGGTTAGATAGCCAGCGTGGTCACAGACTAGCGATGTGGCCCACAACACCAAAAGAATACACACTATACTCTGCCACGTGTAGAGCGTCAGGATCAGGTCTGTCTCTTCAACAGGCTTTTTTCCTGTATTTCCTAAATCTGTCAGTAGTAATTATACAATTCAAATAAATGTTAGATCAATTTTAATGTCAGATATGTTAATTATTTGTAACTATAACATCTCCCACTGCCTTGTTGAAAATGAAACCACTATTTTCAGATTTACCTCCAAGAATATGGAGCAATCACGCAATAGCTTCATTGCGAGGAATCCTTGAAAAAAAAAAAAAAAAAAACCCAAGTACATTTTGGGAGCTGTGATAGTAGTGTCTAACTAACCCAGGGTCATATGTTCAAAATACTTTTGTTGCAAGTAGAGAGGCTGCGTGGTCGCCAGCCATGACATCCGCCTTGAGTGCTGGAAGTCCCGGGTTCAGAACCCGGTAAAGGCTAGGCCTTTTTCACGTTGACTTTCTAATAATATTTCCTGGTCTCTGGGTAGTACAATCAGACGCAATTGACAGTTGAAAAAAAAAAAAGTAGCTTAAACAGGCAAATTTTTTAGTTAAAAATCTACCCAAAATATTTCGGCAGCCTCCCCGGTGCTACAGAGTTGGTGCACTGCGCTGAGAATTTTCGACCTCAGACTTGGGTTAGAAGTAGAACGGAGCACTTATATGTTATCATCCTTGTGCTGTGGTGTTAATGAACTGTTTATTTAAAACCTAAACCTTAACCGTCATTTTATTTTAACCGGAGCTTCCTGGTCCACCAGCATGATGTGCATAATCAGGAAACTGCATGGCAAATTAAAGCATCTACTGTAACTTTGACATCTTTTTTATCAAGAGATAGTACATTGTAGTTTGAAAAAAAGTGTTCCGCCCCCCCCCCCCCCCCCCTTTTTCGCCACTTCTTTCTTAACTAGAAATGTATTGCACACACACAAATGCTGTTTCCCCTTCAAGAGTGAAATGTCTCAGTTTATTTCCATCATAATTCCATTTCATTCTGGGCGTAATGGCTTTACTTTCAAAATATTCTCGGGAAGTTTTAGTCTGCCCAAGACTTGTGTAGAAGATTGATGAAGTCACTACTATCCTCTACCGTATAACTTCTTTCCTGCAGAGTCAAGTCATCAAAGGAAATGTCGTCGTCATGCTTACATGATGTAAGGGTCTCTTGAGCATCGACTTCATCGCCCATTCACTCACTACTAGATTATACCATTAATCATTTTAGTAATAGGTACTGGTTTCTGTCACGGATACTGATCTTCAGTCTGTAACAAACCGTTATTTACTTTGTTGTATACATTTAGTTTGCTGTCTTTTTATAAGCTTTTATATTATACATTTTTGCTGGTTTATTATTTGTCTAGGCGGAAGTCTGCGTGTCTTCTTTTTCTTCATTTTCTTCACCATTCCGAGCCCTTGAGGTTCATTGCTGCAGATATCACCCGGCTCCATTCATCTTTCTAGCTAGCCTTTTCTTTCCACTTGGTGACACCAAGTTTTTGCAGGTCTGCATCGACATTATGTCTCTATGGTCTTTTTGGTCTGCCTCATGGTCTACTACCATTCATCTCCTTTGTGTATACAAATTTTACTTCACCCATTTGTCATCACTCAATGAGATCCTTCTTCAGGAGCTTGTGTGGGCTCCAGTGGCTGAAAGACAGTTGTTGCAGGCCACCAATTTGTTATCCATCAAGGGGATCCTTCCCCAGGAGCTGTGTCGAGCTCCAGTATACTAACTCTGTCGGTGTTTACCATGGCAACCAGGAAGAGAAGCAGTCCACCCGTATCAGCCTGTTCAGATCACGATGGACTGACTAGAGATGTCACATCCACCGAACTTGGAGAAGTACATCAGTGACGATATACCTCATGCTCTTTTTACTGGTCCAACCGGAGTCATGATTATGATCACCGATAATCTCATAGACTGATTCTGGCTGATTCAGCAGTACTTCTTAGACTTTGATTCCTGAACTCCTTTTCCCTGTGAACATCTTGGATTGTCTTGATGACATATATGTGTTGAATTCATTACATGCCTTTGGAAGTTTTAATTACTGACTTGGGTGTCACTGTTTCACTGCTCAAACTGTCTAGAATTTATTTATGTGTGACTATTAATCTTAATTTGTGTTAATATGGCTGTGGTATTACAATATCATAGTCTGGGTGCTATTTGTTTTATAGTAGTGGGGACGTCCAGCCAAGTTGCGCCTAGGAATATTATACATTCTGTAGTGCCATAGCTTGAGTTGCCCTACTCCTGAAATAGGTTGGGTGTATATTGGCCACGGGATATCCTTTAGACCAGTACGAGCCGACACCTCAACATTATTCTATTTTAGAGTGCTGTTGGTTCTTAAGTGGAAATCCTTAAATCAGGCACGCGACACGTATGTCTCTGGGATAATTGAGACAGCAGTGCTTGAACATTGTACCTTTTATTTAATTTTGTTTATTACTAATGTATTTTTAACGGAACCGAAGAAACCCCGAGAGCATATTGCTGCAGTGACCACCCGAGCACAGCATAAGAGGGCCTCAGAAGATTGTCCTCATGTAAATCCTCTACTTGAGGAAATCAATGTGGCCCAAAGTAGTGACGCGACTATTAAGGCATGTTTTAAAAAGTTAACAGCATGTCACGATCCTCCTCAGAAGAAAGAATTCTTCATAAAAGGTAAACTCCTTTTTAGGTTAGCAAGTGACAAGTATACATAACACAGTTAGCTAGTTGTACCTAAAACACATCGACAGCCGATTTTCCAGATGGGACACACTATAACCTACAGTGCCCACATGTGAATTCATGCTACGACACAACGCATTGGTTGTCACTACTTTTGGCCAGGTATGACAGCAGATATTATGCGTTATGTCAAATCCTGTCATGAGTGTCAGAAGGTGGCACCTAAAGACAGGAATGCACCAGTCGGATTGGGAGAAACTCCTGTAACCTCCACCCCTTTCGAGAGTGTGGCAGTTGATTTGGTAGGAACACTTCCTCTCACAAGGCAGAAGAATGCTTATATCTTGACCATAGTGAACTGTTGCTCAGCTTGGCTTGAAGCGATTGCACTTCTGAAGATTTATAGCAAGACTGTGGCAGAGGCATTGATAAGCATCTTCACAAGAGTGGGATTTCCTTCACAGGTACTGTCTGACAATGGGTCTCAGTTCCGAGGGAAACTGATGGAGGAAGTTTTTCAGATAATCAAATCTCAACACATTTGCACCACTCAATACCGACCCCAGGCGCATCGCCAGAATGAGCAGTTCAATGGGACGTTGGTATCGTTTCTGAGATTATTAACCCAGGAAATGCCAGAAAGGTGGGACGAGTATCTGTCTGCAGCACTATTCGCCTACCGGGAAGTGCCCAATGCCTCTACTGGATTTCCGCCTTCGACTTTGGTGTTTGGAAGACATATTTCTGGACCCTTGGCCATTCTCAGGAAGACTTGGATAGACGAAACGGCAGATGATTCCTTGAAAACCATATCACAATATGTACAGGAACTCAAGGAAAGGTTAAAGCTAGGTTGGGACCTAGCTAGGGAGAATTTTATTTGTGCACATGAGAGGTACGCTGCACACTTCAACCGGAAGACGAAGGAACGATGTCTTGAGGTTGAGGATAGTGTTCTATTGCTCTACCCACTGGGAAGTCCAAGTTAGAGTTAGCTTGGGGAGGCCCTTATATGGTAGTGGAGAAGATATCTAGAATTCATTACAAAATCAACATCAGAGGTAAGTCAAAAATCTATCACATTAATCCCCTCCGGAAGTACAACGAGGGAGAGGTAAGTGACACTCCCACCCTCTTGACACTTTCTGTAGCCATGGAGGTGGAAGGTGGAGACGCCACAGCTGTGGAATATTCTCTTCTCCCCAGGGAGACCTATAAAGATGTAGAGGTTGACCCAAGTCTCTCTGTCTCCCAGAAACAAGTTATACAGCAACTCTTGTCAGAGTACGACTCTGTCCTGACAGAGAAGCCAGGGCACACTTCATTAAAGAAGTATGATATGACACTGGTTCCTGATGAGCCTATTCGTCAACGCCCTTTTCAGATCCCTCTTTCTAAAGAAGAATGGAGTAAACCTCCAGACCGTCAGGAGGTGCAGAAGGTGGAGATTTTAAAATTACCACCAGGATACCTTCTTGAGTTCGTTGGAGCACATGGTGACGAGGGGAGGGTAGTCTGTCCAAACCTCGCGAAGGATCAGACGGGAGGGAATCACATCCCACATTCACAAAAGACCTTCCTATGTGACTAATGATGTAGGAGGCACACCGGTAAATTACCCGAAGATTACATGGTTACCAGGATGTGTGTGGGTTTATTCGGCCAGCCTGATCAGGGTATTCGGTCAGAACCTACATCTCTGCATGTACCTGAACAGAATTCAGCTGTACATGGGTGGAATCATCAGAATCGTAGGTCCACAGGGACATCTACTGATTCTTTATGAGATTCCTTTTTGATCTAGTGGTGTAAAGTGTTCGTAGTACGCTCCTCCCTGGGAAGGGTGGAGCGGGGGAGGGGTGCTCTCGTGAAGTGATCAAGCCCACCCCAACACATTCGACTATTTGTAACGTTAACGCCCCTAGTGGGCGGGTCACATATCAAATATAGACCCGTCCGGTGGGTATATAGTTCCTCATATCTATTTATACCTTTATCTGGCGTAATAGGTATTTCTATATGTTCTAGTTGTCTTGTAAAGTCTACATTTTCAAACTTACAATAGTGGGATAGATATTTTCTAGATAAATATTCAGATTCCGAGTAACCTTTCTACTCCTCGGCGTACTGATTTGAGAGGTACTTCGTTGAAAGTGACGCCTAGGGTCCCGCCATATTTTCTGTCTGACTGCCAAGAAGAACTGATGTTCCTAAATGTGCCTCGTATATATGTGCTTTGAGGAGGCGGCCTTTTGTGTCTAGGACTTTTATAAGGTTGGGATGATACCTCCCTAGAAGTCAGGCAGACTATCAGCAGTCCAACCAACCACCATCCATTTTGAATGCTTCCCACCACAACTTCGACATGGCAAAGCTTGTGTGGGCTCCAGTGGCTAAGAAGCAGTTGTAGTAGGCCACCAATTTGTTATCTATCAAGGGGAACCTTCATGAGGAGCTGTGTCGAGCTCCAGTTTACTAACTCTGTCGGTGTTTACCATGGCAACCAGGAAAAGAAGCAGTCCATCCGAATCAGCCTGTTCAGATCAATATGGACTGACGAGAGATGTCACATCCACCAAACTTGGATAAGTACATCAGTGACGATATACCTCATGCTCTTTTTAATGGTCCAACCTGAGTCATGATGATGACCACCGATGATCTCATAGACTGATTCTGGCTAATTCAGCATGACTTCTTGGACTTTAATTCCTGAACTCCTTTTTCCTGTCAACTTCTTTGATTGTCTTGATGATATTTATGTGTTGCATTTATTACATGCCTTTGGAAGTTTTCATTACTGACTTGGGTGTCCCTGTTTCACTGCTCAAACTGTCAAGCATTTATGTGTGTGTGACCAATAATCTTAATCTGTGTAATATGGCTGTGGTATTACAATATCATAGACTGGGAGCTACTTTTTATAGTAGTGGGGGGCATCCAGCCAAGTTGCGCCTAGGAATGTTATATATTCTGTAGTGCCATAGCTTAAGTTGCCCTACTCCTGAAATAGGTTGGGTGTATATTGGCCACGAGATACCTTTTAGACCAATACGAGCCGATACCTCAACATTATTCTATTTCAGAGTGCTGTTGGTTTTTAAGGCGTTATACCTAAATCAGGCACGCGACACGAGCGGTATGTGACAATAACCTCTAAATTTTACTTTGGAACTGTGCAAGCATTAAACATCGGGGTGCGATTCTCGATAACCTAGGGCACAGATCAGGTATCGTGGCTCTGCAGGAAACGCGCCTTGGCGATAGAGTGCTACGGATAACCAGATTCAGCTGTTACAACAGGCGTCGATGGGACAGTGACGAGCTAAAGCTTCAAGCAATAAGGGTTCAGTCTGAGCATTCGTTCTAATTAGTGAATATGTCCATGTAATGGACGAGTAGATACCCAGAAATGAATTGAGATTATCTCTCAAGAAAGAAACACCATTTTCTACAAAGATTTCAATGCTTAGAGCAAACTGTGGGAAAGTGTTTTTTTCTAACACTTATGGAAAAGAACTCGAAGATGAGCTTAAATCCACCAGCCTTGCATGCATTACCAACGGCTGTGTCACTAGACTGGTGAGCCGACTTAAAGATGTAAACAGTGCTATTGACTTGACATTGTTGTCGCCTCCGCTCATGTCCCTATGTCGTTGGAGTGTCCTAGGGCGACACGACAGTGATCGTCTGATCTGCTTCATACTGATGGAGAATGGCAGGTCGAGGAAACATAAGCCCAAGGTGCAAACGTTTAGGTACGACACTAAAGGGCATGGATTCTTTAGTACAATCCGGTGTAAGAAGCTTGAAACTCACCTTTAGCAAGAAAAACTGAATACAACTTCCCTTATGGAATAACGAGGTGCACAATGCTTAAAAAAGCCGTCATACAGTGGCAGCTTGAGACAAAGAAACCAAAACTGCTCTTCCTGACCCACATTTAGCTATTGAAACCAGTCACGGATAAGAAGACTGCCTGTTTCAAATCACTGGGTAAAATTGAAAAAATGAGAAGTGGACGGAGTTCTCCATGGTGATGTGCAGAGACAAATCTCTAAACTTGTTCTGGCACTTGCATAGAAGTAATAATAGGGCATATAAAAGCAAGTGCATTCCAGCTTCGAGAGTGGTGACCTCACCTGGCACAGAACTGACGAACAAAAAGGTATGGTAGCTCGCTATCTTGAGCAGAGTGACTAAAACGACATAATAAGGAGCCAAGTTGCCAAAATACTTGTTTCAGGTATTTGTAATGCCCACGATACATAGGAAAAAGATTGAGTGCGAGGGTGTACAATGAGCGTTGTGTTGAAGCAGGTAAAAAAAAAAACAATGCACCGCGTCCAGATGACATCCGATATGGAGATATTTCTCAGCTGTCTCATAAAGAGTTGGACGAACTATCAAGTATCTACAACAGCAGTATTGAGGGTGCGACAATCGATGAAGAGTGGCTGCATAGTTATCTGATACCTTTTCCAAAGCCTGGCAAAGACCACACAACAGTACAGGGCTTCCGTGCAATCACAACACTGAATACATCTTTCATACTGCTGGAAAAGATAGTTGCCAGGAAAATATCATTCCAACTTGAGCAAATGGGCCTCCTTCCACCCACCTTAGGAAGATATGGCACAAACAGAGTGTCATGGGGAATGCAGCAATCTTTGCATATGATTCCACTCTGGGATAGACACTTGTGCTACTGTAATTGATCTTGGCACAACAAGGTACCATTTGACTTCTTGATTAGTCAGCTTCTTGATCTCAGAGTCAGCCCATTTCTCAATAACTGAATCTCATCGGCTCTCTTCGAGCACAAGATGGTGTTTAAGTGCGGTATTTGTGCATATCAACAAATAACCACACACCCTGGTCTGCCGCAAGAGTCACCTTTATCCCTGATACGTTTCAACATTTTCACTATGACAAAAACAAGTGAGCAAATCAGATGACCAGGGAAAGAAACTATCGTATGTTGATGATGTTTTGATGTACCGTCAATGTTTAGACCTGGAGCAGGTTGCCAATGACCTTAAGGCAGAACTTGATCGGATAAGTGAGTGATAAAATGAAGCCGGATCGGTTGTCAATGTGATAAAGTCAACTGTGACATGATTTTGACTGAAAAACCATATTATAAACATACCAACTGTAAGTCAGTGTTTGGAGATTATGGAGAGAACTCGTTCAATTAAGTATTTAGAAGTATGTCTGGGCCGTCGTCTTGCTTTTTTTTTTTTTTAAAGATGAGCATGTGAACCACGTGATAATAAAGCCAAAGGGAGGTTCGACTTCGATAAGTATTATGGCTGCTACAAACTGCAATCAACGTCACCTATTTTACTTATATGAGGGTCTGATTCTTTCTGCAGCTGAGAATGTTCTGGCGAATGTGACTCTTAGCCGTTCACAGACAGACTAAATACAAGAAAAGGCCAAGTGCATCATACTTGGATGCACAAAAAATTCAGCATTCATGGTTACAAACCATGGAAGTACGAGCAGTAATCTGCTAAGCACGTTCATATTCAAATATCAGTTGTGGTGAAAGGTCAAAAAGAACTCAATGCTCTCAAGATTGAGGCAGCAGTTGAGTGGTGTTGAGTTGAGTCAAGAATTGACATCACAGCACTTGGATCATTTCCATGCGTGCTATGTCCTCGTCTTCAGCAGCCAGCTCAGAGTTCTAATACTGATGATACCAGTCACAATCTGGTTACATGTCCGTACCGCCTTTCCTCTGAGTGTAGTGAGCCGACCAGACCCTCCGGTTACACTAAAGTGCCCCATTCTCTCTAGGATCTAATAATCTTGTTTCTCTACTGATTCCGTTGCTTGTTCCAAAAGGGCCTTAGCCACATCTGCCTTGTCATGTATCAAATCACCACCCAATATGTCTGTCCTTTTATTACCTACTACGCCGGCATGGCCTGAAGGAAAGATCCAAAGTATGCTTACTACCCATGACCTTCCTAGTAAAGCTTGCTAGTTTGCTCGAAGAATCCTTGTCTTCACCTTTCTCAGCATGCTTTCAGAGTCTGTTACAATTACGACATGTGTATGTCTCTTGTTTTCTAGCCACCAGAGAGCTGCAGTTACCGCCTCCACTTCCATTCTCATGCTAGATGTTGTGATGTCGTAGGCTAGGCTGCCTTGCACTGATGATTTTCCACTACCTTTAGCTACGATTGCCCATTCACTTCTCTTTCCTCACAACACTGAACCGTCTGTATAGATAATCAGATACCTGGGCGTGAATTGTCGTGAATCAACTGTGTGACTTTCACCTCCGTAGCACCCCCTGGCCACTCTGTGCACTCCCAGCCCAATGCGATTATAACCCTACACAGGTCAGACTTTTCCTCTTGTACTCTGATCCACTCCTCTACTCGCCTAATGTTCTCCGGCATGCATACTTGTTTTATAGTGTATTCTGCTTAAGCCATCCACGATTCTCCCCTTTTTAGCCTCTGTCTTACCTGCAGCCAAAGCTTCATACATAGGCTGTTCCTTGTCTGCAGCTACTTTGAGGTATGATTTAGCATGCAGCACCTTTAGTCTATCTGCAGTAGTTAGCAATGCAAGGATTTATCGCATGCACACAATCGGGCTGTCTCTTGTACAACCCAGGATAAGCCGCATAGCTTCATTCTGTATGCGCTCCAGTTTCTCAAGCTGGCTCTTCCAGACATTGAGTAACCCCAATACATAATCAGTCGCTGAGATGATTAAGTTCTAGTAAAGTGTGAACAGTATTCTCTACTCCATTTCCATCGCTTCCATAATCTTTAGTGCATCAGGACCTTTTTGAGCCTTTGTCACAAACCCCTCTATGTGATCCTTGAAAGACAAACTTCTATCGAAGGTGATACCAGGTATCGCTGTTGTCTATTTTTATATCCCTGCCTTTTATTTTGAGTCTAGGAACATTCGCCCTAACAATCATGTTGTCCAAAAAACACCACAGGACGGTTGCCTTTTCTTAGCTGATTACAGCACTCATCTCTGAACACCAGTCAATCACCTTAACTACTGTAGCCTGTAACTCTTGATCTGTTTGATCCTAAACTCTCCCCTTCCTATATACGGGAACACCATCTGCAAATGTCAATATCTTGCCCACTCAAGGTGTTTCCAGGTATGCAATATTGCTCGTAAAACATTGAACAGCACAGGTGAAATTGCAGATCACTGTGGTAGTTCTGGTGCTATAATACATGGTTCAGAGGTTCATGAATCCAGGCGGAGAGCGACCCGGCGAATATACAAAACGGCTGCTATCCAATTCCCCAACCAAGAGCAGACTCCCTTATCCATAAACGCTTTCATCAAGATGCTGTACCTGACTGTTATAATCATCTTCTAAATGGAGTTGCCAACGTTTCCTGTCTGATCTGGAAACCTTCAAAGGTGTCAAAGGCAAAAGAGGCTGCATTTGACCATGTGTCTTTCCCCGACCGGTAACTTCCCAAACCTCCTGGAAGGAGCTTTCTTTGCTCCAACAATTCTTGCAGCTTACCCGCCACTATCAGCTTTTTTTGTGGGGTTATGATCCTAAATCCGCTGAATGTTGAATGATCCTTGCCAGGCTTAGGAAATGGAATCAGGTAGCCCTGCACCCACTCTTCTGGGACTGAAGCTGTCCTAATGCTCTGAAACAATCAGTCATCTATACCAGGTCTGCATCATTCATGACTTTCATGGGGGAATATCTAACCCCATCGAGCCTGGGTGCAGTGTCTTTCGCCCTTTTCAGGAAACATTTTACATCTTTCACCTTCATGATATTTGTTCTTTAAGATGGCTGCCAGATCTTCTCTAATTGTATCTCTGTTATCTCTATTATTGTGGTATGTCTGTGAACTGAACCTCTTCTGTAAAGCCTCCTACTTCTCTTCGTCTGTGGTCAATAGCAAGCCGCTGTCTCTATGAATTGGTCTGACTAAGCTAGCCCGCTCATTCTTGAGCATCTGCCTACGTAGCTTAAAAAAAAATTTCCCCGATGTCTTATAGCCCCTAATCTCATTAATAAAATGTTCCCATTTTGCTTTTTTGCGTGCCTGTGCCGCACACCGCTTGAAAACTATCTTATCTTCTTAATCTCTTTCCGTTAACTTCAACTCCTTCTGTAAGCTTAGAGCTGTCTGTCGCACTTTCTTTAAATGCTTTACTGCAGCTCTCTATGACTTCCATGCCTGTTCAACCGTCAACCTCTGATGTCCACCATGGGAGCTGCAAGATAGATGTGCCGGCCCTCTTACATGCCCTCTGTCGGAGGTGTCCAAGAAGGGTATTTGTCCGCTCATACTTTAAATCTTTTAAAGCCTTGACTTTACTGGATTTGGAGATTAATACCCAAACATGAGAGATGATCGCTTCGGTGATCGCCCAAAACAGTCTATTTGGTATTCAGTACTGCTGACTGGGTAACAAAAGCCAGGTCAATAGACGTGTCTGCATCACCGGGCCTTACTCCCATTCTGGTTGGCCTTCTGTCATTTTTGCAGACAAATTTGAGCCGACCATGGCATTAGCAAGGGCAACTCCTTGTCGATTTTCTCCAGTACTGTCCCATTCATTGTACCATGCATTGAAATCCCACACGATTGAGGAACTTGTTGCCAGGATCTCCTGTTGTCAGGGATCTCGTCTTGTCTTTGTGGCTAATGAACCCACAGCAGCATATATATTTATTATGTTCCAGCTTAGGATACCAATCTCCATCTGTATTCATTGTACCTCCACAGCATCACGATTCCACCGAGTCAGGTCAAGCACCACATGTTTCAGTCCCTCCCTCACTAGCAGGCATTACCCATGCTCAGGCTGGTTTTCATAGCTGACATATCCAGGTCAATGATGTGTGTCTGAATTTAGTTCTTGAAGCATCATTACATCAAAATGGTATATCATCAACCTCTCTAGTATGGGCGCTCTCTGTCTGGCACTGCGACAGTTCCAAAAGCACACTCTTGCATGACTGAACCCTAGCCGTTCTGTTTTTCGCCTAAATCTCCTGGCTCATGTCTTTCTTTTTCTCTGGGTTTTTTTCTCTACCCATTTTCTTGTTTTCTCCTCTTCAGTTTCTCTTTGCTGATCTATAAAGATGCCATTTTGCACAGAGCACGCGCGACAATTCTTATGAAATGAAAAATCAAAAAATTTGCTTTGACGCAGGAAGTAGCCGGTCACTCTAGTAGATCATGCCTGCTAGGGAAGAGTCTATGGATGTCTCTCTGGAGTCCCCACGCCTGGCACTGTCCCTTCCGATGACCAGACGTCCACGTTCACGATTGACCATCCCACAACCATTCATCTTCTCAGCACGTAGATCCACTTGAGGCTTGGGGTTTTTAGTCGAGGTTGTCTCCCCTAAATCCGTTGTGTTTTTTCCCAAGACCACAAGATCTTGGTTAAGGGGGTCACCTTTTGGAGGATGTGCCCTCACGTCACGCAAAACGGTCTTGACTGTAGAAAGGCTTTCCGGTTAGAGGATTTACGATCTGAGTGTTTCCTTTTCACCTGTAAGGCTAGACATGGAGACTCACAAGGGGGAACAGCTGGTGTGCTCTACTGCCCGATCTTAGCCGCTAAAGCCCTGAGTTTCTGTGGCCCTCGACCCACTGTGAGTTTGTTATTAGTATGGCTACAGCTCAAGCCAGTTAGAACATCGCTGTCTTCCGTGAAACTGATAACACTTCATTCCACTTCTCTGTAGTATTTTGCGCTGCATTTTCCGTCAGAGCGATATTACGACATTCGCTGATGTAGACTGAACAGAGATGACTAGTTAAACTCACCCCAGGGTCGCTGTGTCTATACCTCGACAGATACCAATCAGTCTCAATGGTCGTGCTGTCTGTGAACCACTCCCGCTTGTTGGATGAGGTTCACATTCTTGTCTGAGTATAGTAGTGCCAGGTCTCTGAGGCCACCCGATCCATGTTCTGTCACTTTGGCTCTGAACTAAATAATAAGAAGTGATTCAATCCGCTCAATCGTTACCTGTGTTTTTGGAACAATTGAGATTGTAGCAGGAGAGACACCCATCAGTGGTCACAAAACCTTTAGGACAGTTTTCTTCAAATGAAGAACCCAAGTTCATAATGCCGAGCATTGCAGACTGTCTCCTTAAATTTCAACTTCTCAGTGTCAGAATCATCTCCAAGTTGTTGATTGATACAGCTATCTTCTGAAGAGACATAGAATTAAGTTGTAAAATTGTTTTTGAATTGTGTGGTTCTGTCTTCTATCTTATATCAATACTGTGTCAGGTTCATGAAACATGCAATTCGAATCTAAAAACACAATGTCCTTTAGAGACCTTTGTATTGTAAATGAGATATCTATTGAGACTTGAGAGACAACAATGGAAATGGAACAAAGAGTGTTGCTCACAATAATCCAGCATATAATCTTGTCGGTGATAGATTATGGATTTGGAATGCTGACCATATCGAAGAATCAGCTGACGAAACTTGAACGCATACAGAATGAAGCCATGCGGGTAATTCTGGGATGTACAGGATATACCCTGGTAGTATGTATGCGATACATACTTGCACTGCCTACTATTGCAAAGAGGCTCAAAGCTCTGCAAACAAAGTCATATCTCATAGTAGACAAGAGGCACTTCCTGCATGAAGGTCTGGATAAAGCTAAGGGTTACAGACTCAAAAAAGGAAAGTCCTGGATAGCGCAAGCTGAAGACACAATTGGACTTGTGTGCAGGTTTGATAAATTTAGGCGAGGATAGGAGTGGGTAAAAGTGTCCCATCAGGTTTCAAACTTGTGTAGGGTTCTAATCACTTTGGGACGTGAGTGCAGGTACTGGCCAGCTGGTGCTGCAGAATCAGAACTTTCAGAAATGATTTATGAAAATTTCCTCATAGGTGATGTAAATTGTACATACAGATGGCTCTGCGTTGAGGGGCAGACGAAGTGCATGGGGGTTTATAGTGAAAGCGAATGGACGTCGCTTGGTGCAACAAATCCTGGCATATGTCATCACAGTTTGAGAATGGAGGTGGAGGCAGTCACTGCTGCCTTCCGCTGGCTTAAGAATCGGGTGTACACACATGCGATCATTGCAACTGACTCACAGAGCTTGCTGAGAAAAGTGGAGACATGCATATTCCGTTCAGATTGGCAAGCATCACTTCAAAGGTTCCGGGTAGTTAGAATCCTTTGGATATTTTCTCCAGGTCATGCAGGTGTGTTGGGAAACGAGCAGGCAAATAGAATGTCCTTTTCTGCACCACTTAGTGGTGAACCAGTGTCTGACAATAAGCTAGATGTTGTGAGGGTCCTTTGGGAGCAATGAAGCAGTGCCAGAGAACAGATAAATCATTAAGGTCTAAAGAGAATTGCACTGCGAAGCGTGGGGAAAAGCGAGGCGGACATACAATCAATCATACAGTTACTGGTTTCATCGGAATTTAAATTCTTCGCTTGCTGTTGAAGATGGAGACGGAGCACTTATGGGGGTGTTGTGATGTCGATTCGTAATTCAACATTCAACATTCAGCATATGTGAGGAATAATGGCATGAGAGATGTATCTGTTTATAGACATAAGTAATGGCTGAAATATCAGTAATATATGATGTATGAATTATAATACTCGTATTATATTTGTACTGTATGCATTATGATGAACGGCACAAACTGATGAGAGATATTTTTTAAAGGACCTGTTCATTAGGGATAATTACGCTCTGTCAGTGTGCGGATACTTATAAGATATATACACCTTATAAGGATGTGTCTCTTAAGATTCAACTTTCAGAAGAAAGGTGCAATAGTCTGTCCAGTTGGGGAGGTTCTGTCTTGTGGTAGGGGTCTAACAGGCTTGTTAACTCATATCTAAAACTAATGCATTGATTTGTTTACTGTAATCCCAATGGGACTAAGAATGGATGTTATCCAGATTGTGTTGAATTGTTACCTTAATGAATGTAATCCCTCCAAAAGGTGGTGGTAACAACAGTTCCCACTCTACAAGAGATGCGAGGTTGTAGATCTCATGCTGTCTTTTTCAAGAGAAAGGCAGACTGTGGGCCATGAACCCACTGGATGGTGTATAAATGCCGGGCTTCACTATGCAAGGGACTGCATTTTTATGATGTGAAGAAGAAACCATTCTTAATCAAAAAAAAAAAAAAAAAAAAAAAAAAAAAAAAAAAAATTTTTTTTGGAAACTGGATCGTAAACCCACTGACTAGCTGTGTCAGTGACAGTTCCCACTCTGCAAGGATATGTGTAATTGGAGATCTCAGGCTATCAAATTCAAAAACAATACAGACACTGGGCATTGAACCCATTGTCTGGCTGTAATGAAATCTGCAAGGGACTGTGTATGAATGTTAGGGTGGTATGTAGAAACCATTATGGTCCAAAAGAGATGCAGAAACTTGATCCTTAGCCCCCAGCTGGTTGCAAAAATGGCAGTCTACAATATGCCAGAAGCTAGTTCGGTGTAAGGAGAAGTCAGTCTCACCGATCCAAGAGACTGGCAGAAACTGAATCCTTAATTCACGAACTGGCTGTATCAATGTCAGTCTTCCCTTTGCAAAGAACTGGATGCGCGGTGTGAAGAAGAAGTCAGTCTTAGTCAAGAGAAAGGCAGAAACTAAATCCTGAATCCATGGACATTTGTCTGTTAATAGCCTATAGTTTGATATCAGATTAAGTGTATGAGTTGCCTACGAAGGAAAGAAAAGAGCCTGAACCGATCGGCTGATTGCCTCAATACCAGTACCTTATTTAGCTTGTGCTGTAGGTGTAAATAATCCAGTCTGATTTAAGAGAGGGGCAGAACTCAGACCCTAAACCTGTTGACTGAATGTCCAAATAATAGTAAAATGCTTGCTCATGATGCTGAAAAGTAACCTCAACCCAGTGAACCAGATTCCAGATGTACATTCTCAGGCCTATAACCAGAGCACTCGGAAACTTCAACTGAAGACATATTTGATAAGTCCAGATTAACACAATCGATTTTTTTGTCACAATTATAAGAGCAATTTTTTTTTTTGTCATGCTCTTAATCTAATGTTTACTGTGTCCCTAAGGCTTGTGAACCATAGTGCCTTGGCGTCACATTAGATTTTTTGCCCTGACTGTAGTTCATGTTTATTATCTGTTGCTTCAGTATGATCAATAAATGTTGAAATGTTAACTTCATTCATGTTATTTTAACCATGTATGGTGGTCCTTCAGGAATAATTTTTTACCTTCACTATAAAACCCAGTTGGGGGCTACATAAATTGTGGGTGGTCTTAAACTAGATATTTCCCTGGTGTCCACGTTTTCCCCACCTACCATCTTGTTACCGCCGCAGGAATTGCTGTCTGCTTTTATAGTAATATCCCGGGACGAAGCCCTTAGATAAAATGTTTGTCGAGCTACTTCAGCTGTTATAGCATTTGTGAGTTCAGGAGTAATGTTCTCATAAGTCTATTTTTTTCCTTACCTTAAAAGACTATTACTTCCTGTTTTGTGTGACACACCACAACCCCTCTTCCGCTCCTAATTCAACTTTGATGTTGTCATTATGTTCTGTTTCTCACTTCTCAAGGTGTAGCCAGAGTTATCGATTGTCCTTCTCTCCCAGGTGATCAATCTATTTGTAAACTAAATTTCGTCTACAACGTTTTTTGCATAAGGCATAAAACTTGCGAATTCGTTATTAAGCCCTTTCCTCATGCCCCTTAATGGGTCATTTAAATTAGGGAAGAACATTCTTGCGACGCCCGAAACTGTATCTATGAAATCATCTGTGAAAGACGCGAACAGACATACACAAGGAAAACTGACAGGGCGCTGGCTTATCGGCTCCGTAACCATCTCATGTGTGTTGAAATGCATTCACTCCAATTAATTCCTCGACAATGAAGTGGGTCTGACCCAAACGCAAAAACGATATCACGGTCATTGCCATAAATTCTTGCTCTAATGATTAAGCCAGGCGTTTTCTTTAGGAAAACAGCCTTTGCTCAGTTAAATCCAGCTGGAATCCAGCTGGAGTCCGGCATGCTTTTTTTTCTAAAAACCACCAATATTATTTTTTTTTTTAAATTTTAGCTCTCATTGTAATTATTATAATAATTAGGGGCCTTGCCTACTGACTTGGGCGATTATGCCTTTCCATAATCCACGATTTCCTGCAGCATGTATCAGTTCGTTTGATGACACACCTCCATGCCGTGCAACAAGATTCTTCTCCCGTTGTCTTCCTCTATCTCTCCTTCCACAGATCTTTCCAGTGGTCATAACATTTTCTATTTTCCCTCTTCTCATAACATGGCTGAAAAATGATGACTGTCTCCTTCTCATGTCTGTGATAAGTTGTCTTCGGGCTCCCGCCTCTTTCAAAATCTCTTGGTTGTTCTTTTTGGCTGTCCAAGGTATTCTAAGCATTCTTCTGTAAACCCATATCTCTGAGGCCTCGAGAAATTGTTTGGCCTGCCTACCGATTGTCCAGGATTCATAGCCATGTGTTAAAACTGGATGTATATAGCAAGCCAAAATTATTTTTCCAACCCTCAATGACAAGGATATATTACACAAGATATTCTACTTTTATAAAATACAGTTTTTGCATGTCTAATTCTGTTTATTTCAGTTGTGCATCATCCATCTGATGTTATCCATGTGTCAAGATACTTAAATTTCTGTAATTATCCTAAAATAACACCATCGACTTTTATTACACATTTAGAAATAATTCGTTTCTTTGATACCACCATTACTTCTGTCTTCCCATTATTTAAACTGAGGCCCATTCTTCCACTTTCTAACACCACAATGTCTATCATTTTCTGTAGTTCTTTCAGACTTGTTGCTATCAAGAAGGTGTCATCAGCATAAGGTAAATTGTTTTTTGTGTGTGCCCACCAACCACGATTCCGGGCATATCAATAATAGATCCCATTATATATTCACTGTATATTGAAAATAAATCAGGTGACAGTACACAACCTTGTCGTACGCCCCTCTGCATGCTTTGAAATGTACCTAAACAGTTGTTAATTCGTATAGCTGATGTTTGCTGCCAATACATATTCTTTATTATTCGTAGAACTCTTCCATCAATGTTAATTTTTCTTTCAGTTTGATTACTTCTTCATGTTTCACATTGTCAAATGCTTTTGTTTAGTCTAGGAAGCATAAGTACAAATCAGTCTTTACTTCTATAGCTTTTTCTGACTATGTCCTTAGGATGTATATGGCATTGTTTGTATCTTTTCCTTCTACAAATCCAAATTGATCCTTCGCTGATTTCTGGTTTAATTTTGTTTCCTATTCTTCCCATAATTATTCTCAGTAAAATCTTAGTCATGCGACTCACAAGACATATTGTGCGATGGTCTTCCTATATTAGTGCCTTTTTTTTTTTTTTTTTTGGCAGAGCTATAAATAATCAATTTTAAAAGGTCATTTGGAATATACCCACTATTATAAATATCATTTAAAAGTTTAGTTTTTATTTCAGTTCCAAAATCTCCCAGAGCTTCGATTTCTTCCAGTGAGATGTTGGTATATCAACAGCCCGGGTGCTTTTCCTTTCGTCATATGATGTATGTCAACTTGTGCAGTCATTTTTGGTGGACCATAATTGTTGGTCTGCAGTTCTACATCTGGTCTATTTTCATCATACAATTCCCCTATATACTTTGTCCATATGCTAATTATATTACTATGTCCCATTAATAAGTCACCATCTTTTGATTTCAAACATCCAGTGCTGTTACGTGTCATCTTTCCTGTTAACATAATTATCTGATGGTACATGCAATATGAGTTTCCTGTGATTTTCCCCAATCTCTTTACACATTTGATTCAGTCAGGCTTCTTTAGCCACTTTGTATTTGTTCACTATTTCTTTTTGTATTCTAGAGTATTCCTCTTTATCATTCTTTGTCTTCCTTCTTTCATCCATCAACTGCAGAATATCGGTTGACATCCATTTCTTTTTTGCAACTCTATGGGTTGGTCGGATTGTCTCTTTTGATGTCTGCTAAATTGACTCACGCAACATGTCCCACTGTTCATCAATAGTCTGTATAATTTCCATTGCATAATACCGGTTTTGTACAGTGACATTGTACTATTCCCTTATTTTGCTATCCGTTGTAAGAATTCCTAAATTTAACTTGATGTTCTGTGGTGTTTTTCTAATTTTCTTTAGTTTTATTCTAATTTTTCCTACAACTGGAACATATTTACTAAAGCAGTCTGCTCCTGATTGTTATTATGCACTAAAATTGCGGGAGATTATGGGTTACACTCAAACCGACCGTCAAGGCCAAGGTCACAGGAAGGTCAGATGGTGGTCCAAAGCCACAACCAAAGAGCGCCGAGACATGGTGATACAGCAGATTAGGGACAACGAAAACGAGGTTAGCGTACAGAAAACTGCCCAACAGCCGCAGCAGGTCCATTTGGTCAGCCTGGAGAGCGCATTGCCAAGAGTACTCACATAGGGTGAGATCAGGCGAATGACCCCGCTGCGACTTATCTTTATCGTACGTTCTGGGTACGATGTATTACCGTCTGGTGTCAACATGGGGAAGTGGTCTGCGGCTAACGACCCGACATACCTGCTGTGCAGAGCGAATCAGACGTTAGAAAACGTTCTGTCTGCATGCAGAAAAGCCCTAGTTCAAGGACGATATATGTGGCACCACAACAAGGTGCTAAAGAGTTGGCAGCTGTTGTGGACCAGGCTAGAATGAGGGCCAATGCGAGGGCCAGTCCTACCATCGTCCCCATACACTTCCTCAAGGCTGGGCAGATTCACAAAGAGAAAATCAAGAAAAACGCATACGCTCCATCTATGCTAGACTCTGCGAAGGATTGGTTACTGGCGGTTGACCTGCCTGGCCATGAAAGGTACCCTGAGTCAATTCAAAAGACCGGCCTGCCACCTGACATAGTTCTCCGCTCTGCGGAGAAACGGCATCTCCACCTGATTGAGCTGACCGTCCCGTATGAGTCGCGAATGGACGAAAGCCATATGTACAAGCTCGAGAGGTACTGTGACTTAGCAGTTGATCTGAGAAGGGACGAAGCGTACACAGTAAGACTCTTCGCTGTCGAGTCGGAGCAAGAGGTCTCGTGTCCACTTCACTTTACAATGTGATTAAAGAACTAGGCTTACGTGGTAATAAACGCAAACGGACACTTAAACAGCTGGGCGAGGTTGCTGAGAGGGCCTCGAGCTGACTCTGGACACAACGAAACAACGTAGGGGACGGGCCTCGGTGAGCTGGTCCGGGTGTCTAGCGGAAAGTAATTTGTCATCTCTTAAAAGTCCATCGTATCCGAATTGTCTGCCAGTGTCCCTCTGCCACCTGCTAACACAGTCCAACATGTGTCCAGTATACCAATCGTAAGCTTGCCGCTCGGTCGTTCAGGTATGCAGACTGCTTTAGTTATGCTACCGCGACGACTTCTTATCTCACAGTACCTTCTGCAAAATAACCAATTCGGCTTGTCCCTATCCGAATAACATCAGTTATTTCGTGCAGCAGGGGAACCAACCCTGTGCTTCATGAACTCAGGTGGGCCCACTCTCTGAAAAAGTCTAGGAGCTCGTGGGCCGAAACATTTGTCGACGAAAGATTACTTCTTCTGACGATTGGTAGACTCCTGCTGTACATGCTACCCTGTGGAGTTTCTTTTTATCGTATATTTGTGATTATGATGTTTAGGATTGTATATTTTCTATTAACGTGGCGTTATTGTTTCTACAGTTATTTGTTCCCACTACCGAAGCTGAATAAAAACAACTCAAAGATCTGCGGCTACAGAATCATCTTGATGCAGAATACTGTTGGCAAACGTTTGCAGAAAATTGTCGCACGAAGATTGACTACCTACTTGGAACTACTCGATAAGTTCCCAACAACACCTGAAGGGTACAGGCTGAAAAAAGAGACATGGTTCAATGCTGCAGTTTTCGCCTGCGATGTTTACGAGGGATTTCAGATTTAAGAAGAGACACATGCGGCAGCGGTGGACTTAGAGGATTCCTACAATAAAGTTCCATATGAATATTTATTGTAATGACTGCTTAAACTAGAAATAAATCTTATTCTATATTGATGCTGTCTTGTTCCGGTGCAGATAGTACTCAGATGTGGTAACTAGTCCTCAGAACCGCAAACGATATGTCCGGGCTTGCAACGGGGATCAGCGCTATCAGCAGTCTTATTTGATAATCACTGAGCAGCAGTTGAATGAAAAGGGATGAACTTTGTCTTTTGCTGATGACAGTTTGATTTATCGTCTAGGGCGTGGGAGACAGGAGATCGCCAGCACAATGCACAAAGAACTCGATCGAATTGCCGCCTGGTGTGATGATTCCAATGCGTATGTCAGTCTTTCGAAGGCATCAGTGTCATGGTTCTCTTTGAACAATCACATTGTCAAGTCGGACTTACCAGGAGTGAAAATGCGTGATAATATGTTGACCGGAACGTTATGACGTTTCTCGGGGTGAGGTTCGATCGCAGCTTGTCATTCAAGGAACACGTTGACCATGTGATAACAAAAGCAAGCAAAGGTCTATCTGCAAAGAGGGCTATGACTGCTCCCAATATCGAGCAAAGACTACTAATACTTCTATTCTACGGCCTGGTCCTTTCCCCCATTAAATACGCTCTGGCCATCCTCACTGTCAGTGCTATACAGATTGAACGACTTGAAAACGTGCGATGCGCGTTATTTTGGGATGTACAAGAAACACATCATGTGGAGCAATTAGGTATCTACTTGACCTTCAAACAATGTACCAGAGGATCAGGATCTGGAGTGCTCGGGCATAGCTTAAAATATGTGCTGATAAGAAACAACCACGGCATCAAGCGCTTTTTAGTGAAAAGGGCTACAGGCTGAAGAGGGGAAAATCATGGTTATGTCGGGCAGAAGATGTTATTAGGTAAAAATGCAGCCTAACCGACATCACCCCTGGTGCAGAGTGGATACTTGTACCTTGTGCGTTTTGCACTTTGGTTTCCGGTTAAAATGGACGCTAGACAGCGGCGCTGTTCGGAGCAGAGGCACATTTTTTTGCTTCTGCCGGACGGTGGCCGATGCATTTTTGCTCCATTTGTAGACTGGATATAGTTTCGACGCCCAGCTTCTGAGTTGAATGCATGGTGTGACCCTGTGAGCTGCGGATTGCATTTGGAATGTTTTTTCGACCGTGACCAACGTGGTGGTGTGAATTGTAGATTCAGAAAATGGCGCGATCCTGTCGTGCAATGTTGGCGGTACCCGTATGTGATTCAAAATGATCGCGTGGGCAACTGCTGATCTGTTGGCGACAAGTTCTGCTATCATCAATGATGAACTGCATTTCTAATGTTGGACTGTTTGTGTTAGGACTTTGGTGGCTACCGTATGTTTTAATGCGAGTGTATGCTAGATATGCTGAGACAGCAGTCTGCCAATCTTTCCACAAGGGACTGTGATAAACATTCTGGGTGTTTTTCGTTGGCACAGGAGCGGACCAATGATGGGGCGACCCGTTTGCTATGAAGCTGAAACTAAGACTACCTACCTACCTACCAGACCTCGTGCATTTATTTGTACATTTTCTTATATTGCAACACTCAACAGGCGATGCAGAGAAGAGAATCATGTTGCTGTTGCTGCAGAGGTCAACGCTCTTATCAGTGAAAACTCAAACGAAGCGGATGTACTAATCGAAACAGACGCATCCATTCATCATCATCATCATCATCATCATCATAAACCACTTCTGCCTTTAAGCGCTGTGGGGAGGAATAATTTGCGATCCAGTGCACTTTGGCTGCCACTGGCTATTGTCGTGCCGTGAAGGCGTAGAGTGTATTTAATGTTGTCAATCCATTTTTCCGCGGCCGTCCTCTTGCTCTTGTAGCTGATCTTCTGAGATGAAGTGCTTGTGATTGTATTTGATCTTGCTGCATTCTAACGAGATGGCCAAACCACTTGATCTGCTGTTTCTCAATGAATCTAGTACAAGGTGTCGTTCCCACAGTTTGCCTGATAGTTTCATTTTTTACTCGATCTCGTATGGTTAGGTTGGCTGCTTTTCTCAGGCACCTCATCTCGCGGGTCGTGATTTTGCGTATATTGGCTTTAGATAGTGTCCATGTTTGGCACTGGTAGTTTTATGTTGGAATGAATATGCTAATAATAATCTGTCTCTTTGCACTCATAGCTATGCTGGGATGTCTTGATAATGGTGACAATTGATTTATAAGTGCACTTGCTTTCTGACATCTGGTTTCTATTTCTCTGTCAATTCTACCATCTTCTGTGATCATACTTCCTAGATATTTAAACTCCCTAAATTGATTCAGGGCAGAACCATTCAGCTGTATGTGTACAGGGGCATGGGTTCAACTAACTTGCATTGTTTCGGTTTTGTTTACATTGATCTTCCTGTTGTATTTACTACATGTTGAGTTTAACCTTCAGGGTAGAATAAGCACTGGTCGTCAGCAAATAGTAGTTCGTTTAATGTTGGTGTATCGATTACTTCTTCTGATGTGTGTACTTCCTCATGATTATAAAGGTCAATGTTGTCTGTATCATAACTTGCTTCTTTAGATATTCTGTCTATATAGATGTTAAATAAAAGTGGGGAGAGCACACATTCTTGTCTCACACCTGTGTTGACTGTGAACATTTCTGATATGCCTTCTTGTGTTTTTACTGCACTTTGGCTTGTGTGGTAATTGGCTATCATGTTCTCTAGTAACTTTCCTTGTACCCCGTTATACGCCAAAAAAGAAAGTCATGGAAATTCACAGCACACTCAGCGAGCAGAACAGTCAAAGAAGCCAACGGCGCCTTCTCCATGACAACCAGCAGCATGACAATGGAGGTGATAGCAGTGACGCAATCGTTCGCTTGGCTCGAAACACAAAAACTACACCCACGTATGTATACCCAGTGATTCAATGAGTATGATCCGTAGGGTTCAGACAGGTTCGGTGCAAAGACAATGATTCGAATCATTACAGAAGTCTACTGTGCGTGGAGTCACCTTTTTTGTTTTGGGACACGCAGGCGCGATAGAAATGAAAGAGCTGATAGGTTGGCTGGATCCGCTATCACTACTGACTGTCAGCCTATGGATCATGCTGATATTATTAATGCCCTCAAAGAAATGGAAAGGATAGAGGACTTTGGGGGCAGTGAATTCACATCGCTCGCCAGAAGACTTGGTAATCAACATAGAACTGGTACTATTAGCCATCGGACGTTTTCATACAGAGGGGAGGATCTGAGCACCTATGGACATGTCCGGAGTGCAATGATGATAACCCAACTAACTAACTAACTAACTAATTAACTAACTAACTAACTAACTAACTAACTAACTAACTAACTAACTAACTAACTAACTAACTAACTAACTAACTAACTAACTAACTAACTAACTAACTAACTAACTAACTAACTAACTAACTAACTAACTAGCTAACTAACTAACTATTGTTTCTATTATTTCTACCAGTACCACGATCGTGAATCCTATTAATTTTATTGAGCGTGATTATAATAATAATAATAATAATAATAATAATAATAAATATTATTTGATAAAGGCTGCTGACAACACGAATGATTTTTCCGTGTTTTATCCCGCTCACCATCGTTACTTTTCTTAGTCACAGTTTAATGGGTAATTTTCTTGATACCCGCTTGCAGTCACTCATGTAATTTTTTTAATTTTAATTTTATTTTTTTTTTCAAATCAATATTATGATTAATTTTTTTAAACACGTTTTTATTAAAAGTCTTTCGCACCTGACCCTTAGATTGTTTTGATTTAATCATCGAATAGTTATTTTTACCATGCTGCCTCTTTCCCTAGTTAGTTCATTCAATTTATTGTCCGGTTGTGCCACTATATGTCACAAAGGGATAGCAGTCCATTCCTCCATTGCTTTCTACCCTGAGCAGTGCTTCACTATCATGGATGGTATCTGGTCAAAAACCGTTGGCCTCTGTCATCAACGTTCGTTCTGGGGTTTCTTTAGAACGCTTAGTAACCCTTTATTTCCTATTCCATTGCCTGTTTGGTGATCCTCTGCTTGTTTTTTCACATGATGTATTCAATTTCGAGTCCATTAATGTCGACTTTCTGGAACCACTACATCTAAAATCCACTGTAGTCCCTTCTGTATTATTGCCGTGTAGACGACGACATTGACGTAATGCAGTATATTTATATCAGACCACCAGACCTGTTACCTAGCATATCTTTAATAGATCTTGTTATGTATTCATTGCATAATAAAAAATAATAATAATAATACAATTCTGTGAAATTACAAATCTGCGTTGCATCTTCAAGTTGTAAAACTGTTCTAAACGATGGTAGGCGCTTATATCTACCGATTTATGTCATATTTTCTTTATTACTCGCAGTTGTCTACCGTCAATCTGTAATATTTCTATTTTTTGTTTTCAAATAATTTTTCATACGTTCACGAGATCATGTGTAATTCATAAAGCATTAGTTCAGGTCTACATTTTTTTTTCTCCCTGTAGCTCTTTCTAAAAGTCAGACAAGAATGTATGTGACATTGTTTGTGCATGTTTTTACAGAAAATCAACAGGTCCCTGTACCCAGGCGGGTAGCTACCCGGCCAGTATACAAAACAACTCACTAACCAAGGACTATACTTGTTTGATAATACACATCAACCAGCCCAAAAACCAGCAGTGCAGAAAACAATCACGTGTGGAAATTATGTCTATGATTAGTTTATAACATAACCTAACCCTTGACCCGTTAGAGATGAATCAATGGAAGCACTAGCATTTAAGACCAGCTATCCTTCTCTGTCTTTCGTTTGATGAACCAGTGAATGATAACTTAGTCCTGTACATTTCTTGATGTTGTCATTTCAGGCTCTTCTTTGACCTCCTCTTCTTCGCCACCACACCCCCCCCCCCCCCGCCACCCCCCCCTCACGCCACCCTCCCCCAAGTCCATTAATGTACTGTCTTTGTAATCAAATCATATTTCACGACGTGCCCGAACCAATCTAGCTTGTGACGTTTACCACTGCAAAAAGATGATCGCGATGTCCCGCAAATTTGTATATTTTGTCTCTGACAAATTTGTTAGATTTTTGTTCTAAATAACTAATTCGGAAAATGTGTCTATAGCAGTTACATTCGAAAGCTTGAATCTTTATTTTCATTTCCACAGTGAGAGTCCGACTCTCATATCCGAATTAGAAAATAGATAATACCAGTGATATGAATATATTTACATTTACTGCGATACTATAGTTATTTTGAATGTTGAATGTTGAATTACGAATCGGCATTATAGCAATCGGGACACCCCCATACGTGCTCCGTCTCTACCTTCAGCAGCAAACGAAGAGTTCTGATGGCACCAGTAACTGTTTGATTCTAGATCCGTTTCGACCTTCCCTTGAGTGTTGAGCATAGGCCAGATCCCCATTAACTCCTCACTAAGCCATTCTCCTCAGACCGTTATGATCCATTTCCCCAGAAGGCACTCACAAAGTCTAGCTTGTCATACATCAATTCACGACCAAGTGGTGCAGAACAGGCCAATCTATCTGCTTGTTCATTTCCTAACATACCGGCCTTACCTGGAGAGAATATCTGAAGGATACTAAATACCCAGGACCTCTAAAGTAATGTTTGCCACTCTGCACGGAGCGTATCCGTCACACCTTCCTCAACATTCTCTGAGAGTCAGTGACAATCACGGCATGTGTGTACATCTGATTCTCAAGCCAGCGGAAGGCAGCAGTTACTCCCTCCACCTCCATTCTCAAACAAGACGTTGTGATATTATATGCAAGGCTTTGTTGCACTAAGCGACGTCCATTCGCCTTTGCTATATAATTAGTTTATGAACTTGTACCAACAATTAAGAAATTAAACACAGTGAACTCTAGTCATTTCTTTACCACGGTGTGAAGCAAGCACCATCCTTTATATCGCATACACATATCCCTGGCCGCTGAAGTAGTGCAGTGGCTATATGCTTGCCCGTCAGCTCTCAGATCCTAATTTCAAATGCAAATCGAGGTGGAATTTAAAAAAAAAAGACTTATGTTCGCTCCTATTTAAAACTCATTTAAAATAGGTACAAAGAAATGTCTTGAGAAGTAAATGCAGTCTGTGTAATGTTTACCCAGTGCCAGTTTGTCTGTTTAACATCCGTCTAGCGCGAGAATTCCGTTGCGTCGGTGATGTGTAAAAAATCATTGACTTTACATACCTCTAATATAGCTTACAGCCGGTAGCCTCCGATGATCATGTGGGGCTAGACAGTTTAAAGATTCACCCGTCAATCTAGAACACAATTTAAAATCAGCAACCTCTTACTGTTCTTCAGTTGTTGCAGCCCAAATTCACTATTCTAATATCAAGCCAACTATTCAATAGGCCAGTTGGTTGGGCAATATATCGAATTAATAATATTTGTATAAGCAATACATTTTCCTCAGTCAAGTTTATTATTACAGTTTATAGAGGTGCATATGGATTTACCGGAGCCGGACTTGAAAAAAAAAATGACCTTGGCTCCCAGGTCGACCCAGCCTTGAGTGGGTACCGGGTGCAGTCCTGGGAAGTAGAGGCGGCCGGCGTGATGCTGACTACAATACCTATTTTGTGCCTATTGGTCTATAAAAAAAGGTCTAGCCCTATATGCCCTATACCCATAGAGGCGTAGAAAAGGGTCCTTTCCTTTATTTATTTGTTGGTAAGAAAAATTAGGTTGAAATTTACGACACATTTAACATCTTACAATTATAGAAAGTAATATAATTTTGGATTTCTCAAGGATAAGAAATTGAGGAACAATTTTCAGTGACTGTCCATATAAGTATTAGGTGCTGTACCATTTATGTGAGGCTGTACCCACTAAATTCTGGTGTTAAAGAAATCTGGAATGAATCGTGTGCAGATATACATTTTTAGTAAATCGATCATAAACATAAGCGCCTGAAACCCTTGTAAGTTGTATATCTCAAAGAAAGTAAACAGATAAAGATCGGACCTAAACAATAGAAACAGTAGAGCTCTGCTAGAGCTCATGCAAAGATACAGAAGCTAATACGGAAGCTAGAAGGTGATTAAGGGGCATACAAAGACATATTTAGATTACTTACCCAATAAGCAGAGACAGGGTAAGAAAAAGAAAAAAAAATAAGCCTCGGGGATCTTTACCGTAACGCAAACAAATTAATGGGAACATATAGTCATCCTTATGGTCTTGGAGAATATCTCGTCAACACTAGAGACCAGATTGACTGAGGGAATGTATACTTTAAAGAACTGCTGAAAAGATAAGCCTGAAAGATCGATCTAGACATTCAGCTCTTTAGAAATGAACTGGATAATAACAATGAAATAACATCAAAAGAAGAAATTAGGAAAGCTATCAATCTCCGAAAGAAAGGGAAGATTGTGGGCTCAGATGATAATCTAACAGACGCAATACGACCAGTACAATGAGATATACGGAATTTCTGCACAAATTATCAGTAAAGTTTTGGATACTGAAGAATTCCAGAAAATTTTATAGAAGGATTGTTAGTGAAACTACACACATACACAAGAGTGACATGCATGAATATGAAAATTATACGGAAATTATATTACGGTCAGCATGTGGCAAAATATTAAGCATGAATATTTTAGACAAACTAAACGATGCCACTGATAAATAGTTATGGAGTGAGCAGGCAAGTATTCGACTAAAAAAAAATAATCCTGCACCGATCATATTAATTAAATGAAAAAATTGTTGTTGTGTATATCCCTCTGGCTGTCAATAATTTTTCACATCCAATTCAAGTTAGTTTTAGCCATTCCTTTTTTATGCTGAGAACTCGAAGAGTGAACTTCTAAAGTGACACAAGTATTAATTGCGAATGAAGGGAACACAACCGATAATGTAATTGAAACCAAGTAGCCATCTGAGGTACGTGACAGAGAAGAACGTCGAATGCACGCAATACAACAAGAGCATAATATGTACGGTTTATGGAGGACGGTTCTGGACTTGGGATAATCTGGATGGCCATACTTGCTTTTCGAGTGGGATATGATAGTCATACCTCCATGTAGAACAATGTTACACTGCTGCCACTTTCAGTGAGTTTGCAACCCAGGTATACATTATTTCCTAGCAATGGCATTAGCGCACCATATACACTGGAATACATTGAAGGGCAAAGGGACCTAGGGCTGTAGATGTCGTGTTTCTTGGGCTTTGGAGCACACCAGCCGTTTCCGTTTCAGAACTGGATCTAGCTCTGTAAGTAGTCGCACTGACTGGGGAAAAGGGTGCACGCAGATCACAAGTCCCTTGATCAGAAACACCATTCTACAGTCAGGATCAGTGAGTGTGGCCGAAGATTCTCAAACACAACGGATTTTGAGGAGACAACCTCAAAAAAAAAAAAAAAAAAAAATCTAGAGCCGACTTACCTGCCATTAGGCTAAATGGCTACGGGTTATGCAGTCGCAAGCGTGGAACGACTGATAACAAATCTGCGTTGCATCTTCAAGTTGTAAAACTGTTCTAAACGATTGTAGGGGCTTATATCTACCGATTTATGTCATATTTTCTTTATTACTCGCAGCTGTCTACCGTCAATCTGTAATATTTCTATTTTTTGTTTTCAAATAATGTTTCATACGTTCACGAGATCATGTGTAATTCATAAAGAATTAGTTCAGGTCTACATTTTTTTTTCACCCTGTAGCTCTTTCTAAAAGTCAGACGAGAATGTATGTGACATTGTTTGTGCATGTCTTTACAGAAAATCAACAGGTCCCTGTACCCAGGCGGGTAGCTACCCGGCCAGTATACAAAACAACTCACTAACCAAGGACTATACTTGTTTGATAATACACATCCCATGCCTCTTTCCCAGCAGCGCATGCAATTCTGGGATGATCGTTTACTTCCTGCATTTATAATTTTGATATAGATTTTGTACTTGAAACTAAACAGATTCACCACGGGAGCTAAGGACGTCGTGCTCTGTGCTTGGTGGGATCTTGTAAGAGGAGAAGAGAGGAAATGCAGAGAGCAGAAGGCATTGAAAAAAGACAGCGGAATCCCGGAGGGTTAGGTCGAAATCGGAGCGTTTGGGATTAAAACATATTAGATTGGGTTACCGGAACTGTCGCAGTGCCAGGCAGAGAGGACCTGTACTGGGGAGACTGATTTATGACGTTGATATCCTCATGCTTCAGAAATTAAATACAGATAGATTTTAGCGTCCTGCATACACCAGCCATATAAATCCTACTGGACGAGGAAGACATGGGCAATGTCTGCCTTCTAGGGTCATAATCACGTTAGGCCGGGAGTGCAGAGAGTAGCCAGCGGTTGTTACTGAGGTGGAAATCCCACAGCTGATTCCCGCCAATTCTTGTCTTGATGATATGATTATCTACACATATGGTTCTGTACTAAAAGGGAAAAGAAGTGCACGGGGTTTCGTAGAGAAAGTCACCAAAAAAAAAAAAAAAATTTAGTGCACGACAGCCTAAAATATAATACCACGACATGTAGCATAAGAATGGAGGTGGAGGCGGTCACTGCAGCTTGTCAGTGGCTGAAGAACAAGATACATGTCATAATTGTAACGGACTTTGAAAGCTTGCTGAACAGGTGAAAACAGGATTGCTTCAAGCAGAGTCGCAGGCTTCACTTACAATGTCACGGGTAGTGAGCATACTTTGGATCTTTTCATCAGGTGTCATGGAATGGCCGTAACCATCCATAAGCTTTGTACTATTCGTGACTCTGGCGCCCTTAGTTGCCAGGTCACACTCAAATATCGGTGACGACAATGCTAGCCCCCGGACTCAGATACTCGCCCAACGTCCGGACTGGCTCTGTACATGTGGAAAGAGCTTGACAGGGTTGCATGGTCTGAGAACGCATGCCGGAAGAATGAAATGCGAGGGTGCTCCACGCAGTAAACGCCGTCGCAAAACTACTACTCCTGTGGTAGTTTCTGAGTCGTTAGGGAACGACGGGCAGGGTGAACCCCACTCGCTCGGAGAGGCCCATGACGTCGACTGCGGAGGAGCACATTTGATGATTTCTGAGGAAGTGCGTTCCAAGATCAGGTTTCCACCTGCGAGCGATAAGGTGGTGTGGTGTAAGTTGGAGAGTACATTGTGTGAGATACTTAAACATGATTTAAACAAGAAGTCGTTAGGCGACAAGCTTACAAAATTCGGTGATGTAATATATGAACACTGCACCCGCGAGTTCGGGACAGTCAGAAGGCACAGCCGGGTGCCAAGCAGAATACTAGCAGGAGGCAGAGGGACGTTCTGAAGTGTCGGGCAGACAAGAATGCCCTCAGAAAACTGTTCAAAGCCGCTACAGGCAGCGAACGGGAGGGGCTGTATGAAGTCTGGTTGCATTTAAAGAACAGACACAGTGCCCTCTGTCGCGCTGAGCGTTTCTGTGCCAACAGACAAAGGAACCAAAAGGGAGCGAGAGAAATTCTTTAGGGACCCGTATCAGTTTGCCCGAGGTCTATTCGAGCAACCGAAGTCTGGGACTCTGGTTGTCAGTCAGGAAGAGCTTGAGTTACATCTACGCAAGATGTACTCTGACAAAAAGAGGAGAGAGCCTCTCGATGACAATCCAGAGATCCTTAGCGGCCTCAAGCAGCCTGAGTCGCCGAAGGTACCATTTAAAATGATACCTCCCCTTTGGTCTGAGGTTGAGGAAGTTGTCAAAAGGGCCAGCGGCAAGTCTGCCCCAGGTCCGAAAGGTGTTCCATACGTTCTTTACAAGCGTTGCCCGAAAATCCTAAAAATGCTTCACGTCTTGTTGAGACAAGCGTGGATCCGCAAACACATATGTTCAGAATGGCAAAAGAAGAAAGGGGTCTACATTCCCAAAGAGCAGGACTCGAAGAGTCTTTCCAAATTCAGGCTCATTTCGCTGCTGAATGTCGAGGGTAAGATATTCTTCTCGGTCATGGCTCGCTGGCTCACACAGTATCTGATGGCTAACAAGTACATAGATACGAGTGTTCAGAAGGGTGGTATTCCGGGCGTTCCTGGGTGCCTTGAACACGCGACCATGATCTGGGAGGCTATTCAGAGAGCTAAGCATGAGAGAACTCAATTGCACTTGATTTGGTTGGACTTAGCCAACGCCTACGGGGCAGTCCCCTATAGGCTACTGTGGCGAGCCCTTCGCATGTTCCACGTACTGGCACAGGTCAATGATATGATAGAGCAATATTTCTCTAAGTTCGCTTTGCGCTTCTCTGCCTCGACGTTTACCACGAGATGGACTGAGCTGCAGATTGGGATAGCTATGGGCTGTACGATCTCACCAGTACTGTTTGTCATGGCCATGCAGATCATGTTAGACGGGGCTGCCGGCCTCGGACAGGGCGTTCAAATAGGGGATCACTGGAAGCCGCCACATTTATGGATGACACGACTGTTATAACGGGCAGCGAGGAGTCTGCCCGCACGATCCTGAAAAGATTGGACGCGGTGGTCCAATGGAGCGGTATGCAGTTCAAACCGCAGAAGTCGAGGAGTATGTCAATCCTTAAGGGTCGAGTGGCGGCAACCAGTTTTACGGTGGCAAGGAACAAGATCTGGAGGAACCGGTGAAGAGCCTTGGTCGCGTTTACGATTCGAAGTTATCTGATAGAGCGGAGGTCCGGCGAATACACGAGTCACTGGCTACAGGCCTGCTCGCGATCGAGCGTTGCAGGCTGGTCGGGAAGTTCAAGGTTTGGTGTCTCCAATTCATGTTGATTCCGAAGCTCCTCTGGCCACTGTTAGTCTACGAGGTGACGATGACTGCAGTGGAAACCATGGAGAGGAAAATCAACACAGCCTTAAGAAAGTGGATTGGTGCACCGCCTTGTCTGACCGACGTGGGTCTGTATTGCAAGAAGACTAAGCTGGTACTTCCGTTCAAATCGATAACAGAAGAGTTTAAAGTCGGCAAGGTAAGACTCGCCATGCTCTTGCGCGAGTCTTCAGACCCAATTGTCATCGCTGTCCAGCCCAATCTAAAGACTGGCCAGAAGTGGAGGGTCCTCGATGCGATTGAATCTGCACAGAACGCACTAAAATTTAAGGAGATAATGGGATACACTCAAACAGACCGTCGGGGCCTAGAGCACGGGAAGGTCAATTGGTGGTCAAAGGCCTCAGCCAAAGAACGCCGAGACATGGTAATACAAATAGTGAGGGACAACGAAAACGAGGTTCGTTTCCATAAAGCAGCTTAGCAGTCGCAGCAGGGCCATTGGGTCAGCCTGGAGAGCGCATTGCCAAGAATACTCACATGGGGTGAGATCTGGCGAATGATAGCGTTGCGACTGAGCTTTATCTATCGTTCGGCGTACGATGTATTACCGTCCGGTGTTAACATGGTTAAGTGGTCTGCGACTAACGATCCGACTTGCCCGTTGTGCAAAGCGAAGCAGACTCTTGAGCACGTCCTGTCCGCGTGCAGGAAAGCCCTAGGTCAAGGCCGAAATACCTGGCGACACAACAAGGTGCTAAAAGAGTTAGCAGCCGTTGTTGACCAGGCTAGAATGAGGGCTAACGCTAGAGCCAGTTCTACCATCGTCCCCATTTGTTTCCTCAAGGCTGGGCAGATTCAAAAAGGTAAGGTCAACCGAAACGCATTCGCTCCATCTGTGCTAGACTCTGCGAGGGACTGGTTACTGGCGGTTGATCTGCCGGGCCATGAAAGGTACCCTGAGTTAATCCGGAAGACCGGTCTGCGACCTGACATAGTTCTCCACTCGGCGGAGAAACGGCAGCTCATACTGATTGAGTTGACCGTCCCGTTTGAGTCGCGTATGGACGAGAGTCACACATACAAGCTCGAGAAATAATGTGACTTAGCAGCCGGTCTGAGGAGAAACGAGGCGTACACAGTACGTGTCTTTGCCGTCGAAGTGGGAGCGCGAGGTCTCGTCTCCACTTCACTGTACAATGTGGTTAAAGAACTAGGATTGCGCGGTAATGAACGGAAACGAACACTTAAAAATCTGGGCGAGGCAACCGAAAGGGCCTCGAGCTGGCTTTGGACGCAACGCAACAACGTAGGGGACGGGCCTCGGTGAGCTGGTCCGGGTTTCTAGTGGAAAATGGTTTCTCACCGTTGATAGTCCATCGTGTCCGAATTGTCTGCCAGTGATCCTCTGCCACCTGCTAATAAAGTCCAACATGTGTCCGGTAAACCAATCGTAAGCTTGTCGCTCTGTCGTCCAGGTATGCTGACTGATCTAATTAGGCTACCGCGACGACTTCTTATCTCACAGTACCTTCTGCAAATCACCAAGTCGTCTTGTCCCTATCTGAAAGAAAAACACCATCCGGTAATTTCGTGCAGCAGGGTACCAGCCCTGAGCTTCATGAACTCAGGTGGGCCCACCTCCGAAAGTGTCTAAGAGAAATCGTGGGCCGAAACACTTGTCGACGAGGATAACTTCTACTGATGACTGGTAGATCCCTGCTGTACTTGCTCCCTGTGAGTTTATTCCTATCGACTCGTTTAGTGGGTGTATAGTCCATCTTGTCTATTTACACCGTTGTATGAGGGAATACATAATTATTTATGGTCTAAATCTGTTGAAATGTCTACATTTTCAAACTTACAGTTGAAAGTTAAAGATTCTTTGTGGTATTATTCTTAATCCGAGAGGACGATTCACAACCTTGTCGTAGTAATCGGCGTTCTTCTTCTGCTAAAGCGACGCGACAATTTTCCCTCTCATTCACTGCCCGACAGCAAAGAAGAACTGACGTTCACAATTATGCCTCTAAAATGTGTACTCTAAAAGGCGGCTTTTGTGTCCAGGACATTTCCTTAAGATTGGGTAAGTCGATTAGAATTTACGAGTACCGTGTATATATATATATATATATATATATATATATATATATATATATATATATATATATATATCTTTATATTTGCCCCGCTGCTGAGGAGAGATATGACTTGGCTATGAGACATTACAGAGCGAGACTATTCTTGGTGTCGAAATGATCACGGCTACCTAAATCAAACCTTCCCCTTTTCAAGCTGAGAGTATGTGCAATACCAAACCCAACACTAGTATCAATGATTTAATCTAGCAGTCCATACATTCCATAACTAACTAGTTATGAAAATGGTCGCCGATTTAGTAGCCGGCAGATTAATTGGGTCAGCACACAGCTTTACCGAGCTGCGAGACACGCAAAGTGACGTCATGGGTTATCTATAGGAAACTCAGATACAACCCAGAGTAACCTGAAAGGCTATAGTCAGACAGTGGGAAATATAATATATATATTTGTGTAAGAGGTTTTTTGTGTTACTACAGGTGCAGTGGTGGATGCAGAGAGATGGTGTTCTCTGTCTTAGAAACTTCTGTCTGTCTACATGGTGGAACTGGTCTCATGTCTATTTTACTCACTGACTGACACAGGTGCATAGAGATTTAAACTGTCTCATTACCCTGAGAACTGTCCTCTAAGTTAATAAGTGTGGATAATGACAACCTGAGCTAGGCATATGAATTGTGAGATGACTGCTATTTCTGGGTTCATTCTTGTCACAGGGTGAAATCTCCTTGGAAGCCAGGCAGTTAATCAGCAGTCCATAATGCCACCAGCTTGAAAGCCATCAGCTTGTATGCCACCAGCTTGAAAGCCACCAGCTTGTATGTCACTAGCTTTTATGCAATCAGCTTGAAAGCCACCAGCTCTTCTTCACCCCTAGCAGGTGAGAAGAAATTATCATGGGTGCTACACCATCACCAGTCTTGCATTCAGCGGTTGATGGAAACTGCCAGTGACAGACCCAGTGCTATAGTATCCTCTCCAGGTTCTGGTTTGTACATCCAGCAGTGAAGAGACATATTATTTGAATTGGTGTGAATTCACTCTTTATTAATAGATTCTAAATTCTGGGACATGCAGGCAGAAGTCTGACTACCATGACATTAACATGAATGCAGTTTGACTGAACAAGAGTCCAAAGAACACCAGCCATTCCAAATGATCGTGGAGCAAGCATGAGTGCAAGGGACCAGATCTACACCCAGATAAGTGGAAATCTCTTATGGTTCAGTGCCAGGCTCTTATGTTCCATGTCCACATGATTACTATGAAAATGGTGGCCTCTTGGAACTCAGTTATTGTACCAGTCAGAAAAACTGTGTCCATTGTTTTTTCATATCATTGAGTCTATTTAATTCCTTTTGCCTTATTTATATATGTGGCTCTAAATTTATGTCTTTGGAATTTTCCCATCTTGATTTAGCGTCCATCACTCAATGTTCTTAGCTGTCTGGAGTGTATGATTAATATATTACACCTTAATATGTGTTAACATGACTATGATAGTAAACTATCATAGCCTGGGGAGCTATTTTGTTTTAGTAATGGTTGTGTACAGCCAAGTTGCGCCTAAGAATATATATTCTGTAGTGCCATAACTTGTGTTGATCCACCACTGAAATAGGTTGGACGTGTATATTGGGGATACTGCCTAGACCAATACGAGCCGACCTTCCAACATTTATACTATTTCAAAGTGCTGTTGGTTCCTTAGGAAAAATCCTTTATCAGGCACGTAACAAGAGCGGTATGTGACACCAGATTAAACCAGCATGGTGGGGAATGAACAGAGGCAGACAGACCCCCTGGATTTGCACCGCTGGGTGGTTAATTGATGCATGACAGAGTGGATGTGGTCAGAGTCCTTTAGAAACAAGTAACGAAGTCAAAAGTAAAACTAGATTATTATGGACTGAAGATAATGATGCACCTGGGTGTGACTAGAGGGTTGGGCCGGCTCACTACTCTTAAAGGAAAGGCAAGGCGGACTTACAACAAAACTACGACTGGGATCATTAGTATTAGAACTCTGCACTGGCCGCTGAGGATAGGAACCAGAGAGACTATTTCATGAAATGGCATTCTCTCCAGTCTGCTGGTATTTCTCCGGTCTCGCATATTTTACTATATAATCTATGCAGTAATTCCGTTAATGTTTTTTTATCAGCCCAATAACTTCTGCTAGGATACCACCTGGATCTACTGCCTTTCCTTCGTTCAGAAGATAGATAGCTTTTCTAATATCTTCTCTACATTGTAGCTTGGTCTATTTAAAAGTATTAAAAAAAAATTCAGCCCATCTGTCCATTAGATCTTTTAGTGTTCTTGTGTCCCTTTCCTTGACTATTTTTGATTGATCCAGTTTGCCGAGTATATTTACCTATTAATTTCTTTGTCTTGCTGTAAAAGTCGCCGCGGTTCCTTTTTGCTGCTACTGTCTCCGCTTCTTGTTCTAGGTTCTCTGAATATTTCCTTTTAATCTGCCTAATATTCGCCTCTTAACTTCCTTATTAGTTTCTGTGTATTTTTTTCTGAGGTCCTACTTTAGCAGCTCTAGTTTTGCAGTTGTTTAAGTCTGCCTTTTCTTTTCCTCTCTCCAATCATTTTAGTGATTTCGTTTGTTTCGTAACGATTGTATATCATCCTAAAGTGTGTAATGTTTTTGAAAACATCGCAAAAAGTATTCAGAATTATTATTTTGTTTGGTACTAGTAATGCTCAAGGTGGGTGGAAAAGGAGCGGGAAAGGAAGGCTGAATACGACAGAGTGTTAATTGTACGTGCACGAAGATTCTCAACACTATCGACTGAAGGACATTTCTCCATACTTGACACATCAACATTTGTTGCTGTTTGAAATGGGACCATGGTAGTTAGACACTTACTCGACAGTCCGAATGTCTTAGGATCCGATACACTCAAGCCAATTTGGGAAACATTGACCTTGTCTCCCAGGTCGCTCCAGCTTAAAATAGGTACCGGGAAAAAACATGGGAAGTAAAGACTGTTGACATGATGTTGACCACATCATTAATCAAGGGTCAAATGGTCAAGACACACAAGCGTCTACCATCATATGTCCAGTACGCCACTGTCATGAACAATCTAGATTTGGTAATCATTGTTTCTCCTTGTCTGGGAAGCTATACATTACATTTCTATACAAAAATAAGCTTCCTTATTATTTTTTCAAACGCTGTTCAATGATACGTCTTTTTTGTTATTTTCTTTTCTTACCGTCGTCTACCTCCTCTTTCTTCCTTACAAACTCCCCTTGTCACCCAGTCATTTATTATTTCCTGAACCTTCTTCCAAGTGCCCTAGATATTTATCTGTATATAACTTTCCTCCTCAAGTGTTGTTGGGTCTTAGCTATTTGTTTCTGATAGACAATAGTATTTGGCGTTCTTTTTTTCATTTTATAAATTCGGGTGCAAATTATGTATGATCGCATCAACGAACAAGCGAACGAGAAAGAGCGTAATGAGGAGGAGGAGAGAGAGAGAGAGAGAGAAAGAAAGAGAGAGAGAGAGAGAGAGAGGGAGAGAGTCCTGATCTAATAACCTATTGGTTACAGATAATGAACTCGGGCCCAGCACACTGTGATTAGTAAGAAGGTAGGGTTCAGGACACTGTGATTGGACGTTCATTTATGCGTCTCAACCTTTGTGGCGCGTAGGTCTAAGTAACAGGGGTGCCTGGTTGGTGCGAGGTTGCACTGTGTTGACAGTCTTATCATCGACTTGCTCTATACAACAGCATGTAATCGGTTTTGACGACCCCATAACATGTACAGCACGCCATAACTCCAACCTCCCTACCGCACACACTGAACCTATATCCTACGAGAGTGTGCATTCTACGTGCCATGGTTTCAGACTTTTTGAGATGTTGCGGTGGCTCTCAAAACTGTGTGTGTGTTGCTCCAGAAACGCTACGGTACCCTCCTAGTCGTCCTCAAACGCTGACAGCCTAATTAAACTGATGTCCTACTCACAACTCTAGACGGCTATCATATTCCCACAAACACTAATTCTGCCTACGAGTGAAAGCGCAATGTCGGCGGCCACTGCTCACAGAACAACGATTAACACGCTTCGCAGAAAGACTCGTGAAGACAACAGAATGCCGAGACACCCCTCTAACGTAGACCAGCCTGAGGAAACATCAATCAAAGGTCAGCTAGTGTGAAGGCTGGCCCGAGTTCGTTACTTGTTACGCCTATTGTTTTTCCTGTGTTAGTTTTAAGTTCGACTTACAGGCAAGACACCCTTTCCCCTGATTTGTGAACAGCGTAGTTAAGAGTGGTCACTCCGACTCTGGTTGTCTCCACTTTGTCGTCAGTCTTTAAAAAAAAAAAAAAAAACTTGTTTAGTGTGTTTAAAAATATAAATGTTTTAGATTTGTCAGTGTGTGTTGATATATGTGCATGTGATTTGTATATAAAACTGTGTTAAGAAATGAGATGTTTTGAATGTGTGAGTGTGTATTTGGGCATGTGCATGTTTTTTATTTGTGACTGTTTGCTTAGACATGTGCATGTTTTGAATATGTGAGTTTGTGTTTACACATGCGCACATTTTTATATGTGAGTGTGGGTTTTGTGACTTGTATGTTTCGAATATGTGAGTCTATGTTTAGACATGTACAAGTTTTGTTTATGTAAGTGTGAGGAGCGGTGTCAGCCTTCCCATTGACCCTTTGCTCAAATTCACGAGGCGGTGAATTTCATCAATGGATCTGAACTCCCAGATCTACATAATTTAAAATACAAAATTAGAAATGTTACAGGATTTAAAGGTAAGTGAAGCAAAGGACTGATTTTATCGCTTGCAGCCGTATTTCACAGACAGGGTTAGACCTATATTTTATAGCCCTATCAGCATACGGGAGGTGATGTGGTCAAGATCACGTGGGCCGCCTTTACTTTCCAGGATTACACATGGTATCCATTCAAAGTTGGGCTGACCTGCAAGGCAAGGTCATAAAAAAAAAAAAAAAAAAAAAAAAAAGCCGGCTGCGCCAGAGAGCCAACCCACGACATTCCGATCTGCAGGCGAGTGTCTAGCCGCTCCACCACAGTGGCACTAGAATCTAAAGTGGCAGCCATCAAACTTGACTCATCACTCGCCGTGTGCCGACTGGTTTATTCAAATCTTGTTAGCACCGCACATCCAAATATTAAATAGTTATATTCGCAACGAGTGGCACATAATAATTATGCGCTGACTGTTTCGGCAAACAAAACAGGCTACCACAAATATGCTTACCTCTATACTATATCAGGTTTTTTTTTTAAACTGACAATTTTAATATCACTACTGAAAGTTCGCGTACTGCAAGCGTCAGTTTTAATCTTCGGACTTAAATATATGTGACTTTAATTGCAAAGTGTTGGGGCATAATGAATGAAGTAGTTCTATCTACACCAGATAGAATCAGTGTTAAAAGTCACAAGAATAACACTCTCTGACTCTCTCTCTCTCTCTCTCTCTCTCTCTCTCTCTCTCTCTCTCTCTCTCTCGCCGTCTCTCTCGATATATATATATATATATATATAATATATATATATATATATATATATATATATATATATATAAATGCGTGTGTGTATGTTTGTGTGTATGTGTTTGTGTGTGTGTGTGTGTGTGTGTGTGTGCACTTTTGTGTATATGTGAGTGTCAGTCAGTACACCATAATTTGCTTTTCAATGCCCGAGACGGACATATGCGATCTTGTCTATTTAACATCTTGCGATATCAAAAAGTATTCATAGGTTTTTACACTAAAATGCCAAGATTCTGGAAACAAGGCTGAGACCAGTCTTAGAACAACAGCCAGCATTTCAGCTCAAAGCCCCTATTTTCCTAATTATGGCCTGGGAGATAGTCGACTAATATCCGTATGTTCCTACTAGCAAGATGTATGCTTTCAACAATTTATTTTGATTTCCTTGCTGGTGTAACCATATACTTTTAAAGCTGTTTAATCTTTGTATTGCTATGGCCATCTTCATTATGATTTCTGTCATCAAACTGTCTCCAGTGCTATTTTAATTTTCCAGGATATTTTTTCCCCAGCCCCACGTGCGTCGCCAGACTGTTGGCTTGACATCGACCTGGCTGCCTTGAGATACAAATATAAGTGATGTTGTGTATGTGTGTAGTATTGTCTAATGATGAAGAACACTCCATAGCCACAGGGTATACGTTTTGTTTGGATTTGTTATATTGTGAAGCTCACTGATATACGTTTCGTTCTGTTTTATATCTTTTCCTGATATTTATTTAAGAGCCTAGATATTCGAATATTTTAATATCTTGATCATAATTAAAAATACATCTATGAATAAATTAAAATATTATGAGAATTAACACTTAAAGTGACAGAACTAATGTCAACAGGGAAAAAGTTGCAGAAACTAAATTTAGTAGCAAAGTGCAAAGGCATATACAGCATATGTTTTTAAATATGTGGCAACAACATTCACCGAAGATAGGAAAATTGATGAAGAAATTAATATCAGATGATATAAAGCAAACCAAGTATTGTAACAGCTAGACCCCCTCCCAATCAGCACTCAAAAACATCTTATACAAAGGTTATTAATTTTAAGTCCATGCTACCAGGTCCAGATTTAGTCACCAAATACCAAAAAACAAAATAAAAAGTTAGTAACCAAGGAAATGAGATGTATGAAAAGGGCTGAAGGCGCAACCAGGAGATGTACAAATAGAAAAAAGGTCCTAAAAGAAAATGTTAGCACAGAACGGATTCCAAATTACATACAAAGAGCCAAAAAAAATGGTGGGATAGATAGATAGATAGATAGATAGATAGATAGATAGATAGATAGATAGATAGATAGATAGATAGATAGATAGATAGATAGATAGATAGATAGATAGATAGATAGATAGATAGATAGATAGATAGATAGATAGATAGATAGATAGATAGATAGATAGATAGATAGATAGATAGATAGATAGATAGATAGATAGATAGATAGATAGATAGATAGATAGATAGATAGATAGATAGATAGATAGATAGATAGATAGATAGATAGATAGATAGATAGATAGATAGATAGATAGATAGATAGATAGATAGATAGATAGATAGATAGATAGATAGATAGATAGATAGATAGATAGATAGATAGATAGATAGATAGATAGATAGATAGATAGATAGATAGATAGATAGATAGATAGATAGATAGATAGATAGATAGATAGATAGATAGATAGATAGATAGATAGATAGATAGATAGATAGATAGATAGATAGATTAGATAGATAGATAGATAGATAGATAGATAGAGATAGATAGATAGATAGATAGATAGATAGATAGATAGATAGATAGATAGATAGATAGATAGATAGATAGATAGATAGATAGATAGATAGATAGATAGATAGATAGATAGATAGATAGATAGATAGATAGATAGATAGATAGATAGATAGATAGATAGATAGATAGATAGATAGATAGATAGATAGATAGATAGATAGATAGATAGATAGATAGATAGATAGATAGATAGATAGATAGATAGATAGATAGATAGATAGATAGATAGATAGATAGATGATAGAACGAACGAACGAACGAACGAACAAACTTTATTTTCAAAGGGTTAAGAATTGGGCACGCAGGCCCGTCTAACATTCTGCCCTTCCACTCTGCTCCTTTCATACAATGTTTCATTTTTACCTCATTTCATAGTTAATAGTAATAATAATAATTGATAATAATAATAATTAATAAAAAGAGGAATGCACAATTAAAAATTTGAGAAATATAGAAAAGAAACAAAAGAACAAAAAAGAGAAGAAGAAAAAAAAAAACCAATATCTAAGTCTTAATTACAAATGCTGGAATGTGCTCTCATTTATACTGACATTACTTGAACGTTTGAAAGAGTATAATAATAAGCCTATTCAAAAAATGTAAGTCTTACAGGTTGCATAATATAAACATCATCAAAACCAATTAAATATTAGTTACAAATATTGGAATGCATTCGACTGACATCTTCAGTTTTAACAATAATAAGCTTCAGTTTTCAACCTTCACATCTTCAGTTTTAACAATAATAAGCTTCAGTTTTGAACCACCACCAAGTTCTCCTCCCCCCCCCCCCCCCCCCCAACCGTTAATAAGAAATACATCAAAGCCTTAACATACTATAATCTGTTTAGGGGGGCATATAGTCTGTAGTGAAATAATAATCAAATAGTTTTCGATTGTATCTAAAGGGGTTATTGATATTTTTTATTTCCGGTGGAAGATTATTCCACAGCTGAGCTGCAGAGTACGCTAAGCTTGTTTTATATAGGTCTATTCTAGGTTTAGAGATATGCAATATGTTAAGGCGTTTGCTATGTCTTCCATTGTATTTAAATAATGGCCAAAGGTAACATGGAACATTTTTAGATATGATTTTCTTAATAAGTTTAGCTTTATTGAATAGTAGGCGTTCCCGGAGCGGTAATAGCATGAGTTCTTTATATAGGTGCGAACAGTCACTTTCATGACTATTAGCTATTAAACGAACAGCCCTTCTGTGCAGTGCTTTCAGCCGTTTGATGACTGAATTTGCACATCCCTAGATAGATAGATAGATAGATAGATAGATAGATAGATAGATAGATAGATAGATAGATAGATAGATAGATAGATAGATAGATAGATAGATAGATAGATAGATAGATAGATAGATAGATAGATAGATAGATAGATAGATAGATAGATAGATAGATAGATAGATAGATATAGATAGATAGATAGATAGATAGATAGATAGATAGATAGATAGATAGATAGATAGATAGATAGATAGATAGATAGATAGATAGATAGATAGATAGATAGATAGATAGATAGATAGATAGATAGATAGATAGATAGATAGATAGATAGATAGATAGCTAGCTAGATAGCTAGATAGCTAGATAGCTAGATAGCTAGATAGCTAGATAGCTAGATAGCTAGATAGATAGATAGATAGATAGATAGATAGATAGATAGATAGATAGATAGATAGATAGATAGATAGAGAGAGAGAGAGAGAGATAGATAGACAGACAGACAGACAGACAGACAGACAGACAGACAGACAGACAGACAGACAGACAGACAGACAGACAGACAGACAGACAGACAGACAGACAGACAGACAGACAGACAGACAGACAGACAGACAGACAGACAGACAGACAGACAGACAGACAGATAGATAGATAGATAGATAGATAGATAGATAGATAGATAGATAGATAGATAGATAGATAGATAGATAGATAGATAGATAGATAGATAGATAGATAGATAGATAGATAGATAGATAGATAGATAGATAGATAGATAGATAGATAGATAGATAGATAGATAGATAGATAGATAGATAGATAGATAGATCAATAGAGAGAGATAGATAGAATAGATAGAGAGAAAGAGGCGCCACACTAAAAAAAGCACACGCCAAAAGAAGAGAGTGATATAGATCACAAAAGAACACCATACAAGGCAAACGCTAAGAGAAGAGAGTTATGTAGATCACAAAATAACACCATACAAGACAGCCAAGAGAAGAGAGTGATGTAGATCACAAAAGAACACCATACAAGGCACACGCCTAGAGAAGAGAAGGATGTAGATCATAAAAGAACACCATACAAGGCACACGCCTAGAAAAGAGAGTGATGTAGATCACAAAAGAACACCATACAAGGCACACGCCTAGAGAAGAGAGTGATGTAGATCACAAAAAATTACCATACAAAGCACTCGCCTAGAGAAGAGAGTGATGTAGAACACAAAAGAACGCCATAAAAGGCACACGCCTAGAGAATAGAGTGATGTAGATCACAAAAGAACACCATACAAGGCACACGCCAATAGAAGAGAGTGATGTAGATCACAAAAGAACACCATACAAAGCACACGCCTAGAGAAGAGAGTGATGTACATCACAAAAGAACACCATATAAGGCACACCCCTAGAGAAGAGAGTGATGTAGATCACAAAAGAACACCATACAAGGCCCACGCCAAGAGAAGAGAGTGATGTAGATCACAAAAGAACACCATACAAGGCAGCCAAGAGAAGAGAGTTATGTAGATCACAAAAGAACACCATACAAGGATCACACCTAGAGAAGAGAGTGATGTAGATCACAAAAGAACACCATACAAGGATCACGCCAAGAGAAGAGAGTGATGTAGATCGCAAAAGAACACCATACAAAGCACACGCCTAGAGAAGAGAGTGATGTAGGTCGCAAAAGAGCACCATACAAGGCACACGCCTAGAGAAGAGAGTGATGTAGATCACAAAAGAACACCATACAAGGCACACGCCTAGAGAAGAGAGTGATGTAGATCACAAAAGAACACCACACAAGGCACACGCCTAGAGAAGAGTGTGATGTAGATCACAAAAGATTACCATACAAAGCACTCGCCTAGAGAAGAGAGTGATGTAGAACACAAAGGAACGCCATAAAAGGCACACGCCAAGAGAATAGAGTGATGTAGATCACAAAAGAACACCATACAAGGCACACGCCAATAGAAGAGAGTGATGTAGATCACAAAAGAACACCATACAAGGCACACGCCAACAGAAGAGAGTGATGTAGATCATAAAAGAACACCATACAAGGCACACGCCTAGAGAAGAGAGTGATGTACATCACAAAAGAACACCATATAAGGCACACCCCTAGAGAAGAGAGTGACGTAGATCACAAAAGAACACCATACAACTCACACGCTAAGAGAAGAGAGTGATGTAGATCACAAAAGAACAATATGAAAAGATACCATCAAAGAAACTCTACAATAGCATGATGCGTCTATGATCATCGCAGCCAAAAGAGCAAG
>CAJHNH020003724.1:0-10000 GCA_905116865.2 Candidula unifasciata
TGGGTAACATAAAAATGTCAAGACCCAAGAAACTAGGGCAAAAGGGAAATTTTAAAGTTCCGTGTTTTGGGATATTATTTCCCGAGAACACATAACATTTTAATGCCAGTAAGTCGGGGTGGGCAAAAATCTAGCCCAACTTGCTGAGGGTGTGTTTCATCTCTGTCTTTTTACAAACATAACAACTGTCCAAAGAAAGATCGAGGTTCATGGCCTTTCCTTTAAAATTTTTTATCTCACGTCCCCCCCCCCCCCCCCCCCCACCCCCTTTTTTTTTAAGCATTTTATTTTTCCCCGAAAAAAAATTTTTTTATATCCCTAAATTATTACCGACATTGATCAGTTAATTGACTTTATTTTTGTATACAGGGGGCCCCCACTGTCGCCCGGCAGAGTCGATCGGCTTTTGAAGAAGCCTGCCAAAAACATACGGTCTGTGATTTCCCCCGGATATCCCCTTTCACTTTTACTCGATCAATGGAAACAACACTTTCTGCAGTGGTTTTTGTTACCACTGTAATCCTGTATAGCATTGCTCTCTGCAGTGCCCTGTCTGATGCCAATCTAGTTACATGGCCAAACCATTTGATTTGTTTTTGTCTGCCTATAATGTTCATTCAGTATTGGTTCTTTGCCGACTCTCCTTTTGATATCATTGTTCTAACTCCCCCCCCCGATTCTTTCCTCGTTATATCTAGCATTGTACGTAAACATTTCATTTCTTGTCGCGACTATCTTCCTTCTCTCTTCTGGAGACAGCGTCCATGTTTGACATCGACAGAAAAGCGTTGGTACGAATATTGTATTGAGCAGTGTTCGTTTGGTGTTCATATCCACATATTTGTAACTTAAAAATTGGTGCAATGTTCGCACAAAACTGTGTTGGTTTTATTGCATTTTTGCTGGATTTCTTCATTGATTCTCCCGTCTTCTAAAAAAAAAAAAAAGAAATGCTACCCAGTCATGTGAAAGCCTTCGCTTCCTTTAATTGGTGTTAATCAATTTTGACATTGGTGATTTCTTTTTTTCTGGAGAACGTCATCACTTCTGTTGTGTCTTTTACTTTGTTTTTCAGATCACGGCAAATTGATGGTCATTTAACTTCCGCCTTTACTTCCCTGGGTCGACCTGGAAGTCAAGGTCATTTTTTTAAATAGTCCGGCTCCGTCAGGAAGGGAACCCGCGACCTTCCGATCCGCACAACGAGCGTCAAGCTCCTACGCCACGGCTATTCTCGATTCTGTTACACGTCCTCTGTATTCACCTCTTCTCATAATTTTACTCAATATAGCGTCCTATTCTGTCTTTTAGCTGTTGTTACTGGCGAAGGCCTAGAAATGTTTATTATTTCCTTCGCTCCACTCGAATTCATCCTTTTTGATATTCATTACTTTTTCTTAGGCTTTCGAAAATTGGTGACTTAGTTCTAATAGTGAAATTAAAAATGTCCCAACTCTTTTTTTTTCAAGCTTTGAAAAGCTACTGATGTCCTGCCACTGCGTGTCATAATTTCTTTCAATATTTTTCTGTGTCCATCATTTAAACTACACACACACAAGGTTAATTGATTTGTTGGTTTAATTATTTCGTCTGTGGCTAAGGCGTTGCGAGTCTGACTCGTTATTCCAACGTACCGCGATAGAAACCCTCTGCTGGCTGCGTGGATTTTTTATCATGGTCGCAGGTCTACCCAGCTAAAATGGGTGTCAGGATGGCTGTCCTGGGGAAGTAAAGACGGCCGGCGTAATGCTGACCACATTACCCAACTAGTGCCGATTGGTCTGTAAATATAGGGGGTGCTCTTCCCAAAAGCCCGATGCCCCAAAGGCGTGAAAAGAGATCTTTACTTTACCTTACTTTACTTATTTAATTCTTTCTGTCTCTGGTTTTACATATGATGGATCAAGTTATTGATGTCTTATATATATATATATATATATATATATATATATATATATATATATATATATATATATAAATATATATATATATATATAATATATATATATATATATATATATCCTTACAGGACGCTGCAGAACCAACCTTAACAGCCCCTGGCTGTTGTGTGGGTTTTCTCTTGGCAAAATTTACGTCCAGTAGTTTGCCATTGCTTACTGGACGCTCGGCTTTCTTGATACCACTGTCGAAACCAACGCAAGGCCCATTGCCCGCAACTGGGATCGAACCCGGCATCACGGCATTTCGAAGGGAAGCGTTCGCATTGACTTAGCCATAGAGCCGACATATATATATATATATATATGTGTGTGTGTGTCTTTTCATAGCTTATTTGTTGTCTAACTGCTTATACTGTTTGGTAAATCACTGTTGTTGTTTTTCCTGTGTATATAATTGCAGGCCCTTTTTAGCCGAACAATATCATCGAGAATTTTCCATAGTAGGTTCTTCAAACAGTCAATGGCGATGTTCCAAAAACAACATTACATACATATGTGGGTTATGTATGTGTCTATATATATATATATATTATATATATATATATATATATATATATATATATATATATATATATATGCGTGTGTGTGTATACATGTGGGATTGAAGCTGACCAAATCACCCATTGCCGATTGATCTATAAACTATAGTTGTAGCCCTATATGCCTAACATGCTTGAAGGTGTAGAAAAGATCCTTTACTTTTACCTTTGACAAACACATACATATACACCTTTATGTTTTCTAAGATTCAAAATAATGTTTTACCTTAATGAATTTAAATAATACGAATGCAAACAATACATTGCACAATTTATTGCCAGGCATATTTCACTGTATCTCATCAGGTGCGTTACTACAGAATAAAATCAAAATACAATAAAGCACAAAACTGAATAAATTTAACTGAAATGCGAATAGTTTCTTCAGATACATTGTGTGTGTGTTTCATGGCTCCCAAAAGCTCACCGTAGTTTGAAGTTACCTTGGTAAGTCACGTGACTACGGTGATCTTCTGGCGGCCATGAACACACACACAATGGGGACAGAAGAGAAAATATAATCAGCGAAGTCCAGACCATCAAAACTGTTTTGTAGGGGTCCACTGAATTCCATCCCTAATGTTAGCAGTTGTCTTCATAATCAAACCTATTGCCAGTCAAAATAGGAGAGGCGACAAAGGACATCCTTGTCTCACACATGTCTGTGTGTGTGTGTGTGTGTGTTTGAGTATGTGTGTGTGTGTGTGTGTTTGTGTGTGTGTGTTTGTGTGTGTTTGTGTGTGTTTGTGTGTGTGTGGCCAACTCGCATTTAACTGTTGTGTACTCGGTTTATTCCCCTCTGTCATCCGCCATTCTTTCTATACGATAATGCAATGTATTGACGTAAATGATGCGAGTGATAGGTGGTGATTCAAACCCATGCATTTCATCGTTACTAATCACTCTCCATTCTCAGCTGTTTCATTCGTTGATAGTCTGGTGATTCGAAGTAAAACTCAGTTCTCAAAATGTGTTTAATTAAACCATTGCATTTTTTAGTTGTATTCAAAGCTTCGAAGCAATATAGGGCAACTGGTCTTAATCCTGTTTTATTTTATGTTTTAGATAGATTGTGTTGAGAGACAGTTTATTTGATGTCCAGACAATCTTAGTAGAGTAGAGTAGAGTAGAGATCCCTTTTCACGCCTTTCGGCGCATCGGGCATATGGGCAGAGCGTCCCATATTTTTACAGACCATCAGCACTCTGTGGGTAATGTGGTCAGCATTACGCCGGCTGTCTTTACTTTCCCAGGACAGCCCATCCTGGTACCCATTTTAGGCTGGGTCGACCTGCGACGTCCCATACCACAACAAAAATCCACGCAGCCTGCAGTGGATTTCGATCGCGGTATGCTGGCTCACGAGTCGGACTCGCAACGCCTTAGCCACGGACGCCGCACAGACAATCTTAGGGACGTCATACTGACGTGTTGAAGGAGCAGTTTTAAAGGAAAATTGCATTTAAGCAACATATAACATATCGATCTCCTGACCTACCATCTAAACGGTGTTTGTGCAGTCCTCCCCATCCAGAAACTATCAGATTAGCACCAGATTCAACAGACCCATATTTAGAAATGCAGCTGTAGTTGACCATATTGGTGAACTTGATGCCCCGGCCGTCTAACTTTGGTTTGATCTTGACCAACGCAACATCGTAGTCGTAGTCTTTCTCTCCTGAAGATTGATGAAACAAATATAATAGCGAAATGAAATTCTTTTAGTAGGATTATGTATAATTTCTTTAAAAAAAATTAGTAATTGTTTGCAACATACACAACTATTATTACCAATTTAAGAAAAAAAAAGTATTCTTAACATATAATTAATTAGTCAGGTATAGTTGGAGTTAAGCAAATTCATAACTTTAATTCTGTAAATAGAATTGTCATATAACAATAAAGCGATAGCGTTAGTAATTGCAATTCGTAACAAAGATTAACGAAGAGTACATTCTAGGGCACGGGAAAGCCAATTGGTGGTCAAAGGCCTCAGCCAAAGAACGCCGAGACATGGTGATACAAACGGTGAGGGACAACGAAAACGAGGTTCGGGTTCAGAAAGCAGCCCAACAGTCGCAGCAGGGCCATTGGGTCAGCCTGGAGAGCGCATTGCCTAGAATACTCACATGGGGTGAGATCTGGCGGATGACCCCGCTGCGACTGAGCTTTATCGTTCGTTCGGCGTACGATGTATTACCGTCCGGTGTTAACATGGTTAAATGGTCTGCGACCAACGATCCGACTTGCCCGTTATGCAAATCAAAGCAAACTCTTGAGCACGTCCTGTCCGCGTGCAGGAAAGCTCTAGGTCAAGGCCGATATACCTGGCGCCACAACAAGGTGCTAAAGGAGTTAGCAGCCGTTGTCGACCAGGCTAGAATGAGGGCTAATGCCAGAGCCAGTTCTAGTATCGTCCCCATTCGTTTCCTCAAGGCTGGGCAGGTTCCAAAAGGTAATGTCAACAAAAACGCATTCGCTCCATCTGTGCTAGACTCTGCGAGGGACTGGTTACTGGCGGTTGATCTGCCAGGACATGAACGGTATCCCGAGTTGATCCGTAAAACCGGCCTGCGACCGGACATCGTTCTCCATTCTGCGCAAAAAACGGCAACTCATCCTGATTGAGTTGACGGTCCCGTTTGAGTCGCGGATGGAGGAGAATCATTTGTATAAGCTCGAGAAATACAGTGATTTAGCAGCCGGTTTGAGGAGAAACGAGGCTTACACAGTGCGGGTATTTGCCGTCGAAGTGGGAGCGAGAGGCCTCGTTTCCACTTCGCTCTACAATGTGGTTAAAGAGTTAGGATTGCGCGGTAATGAACGGAAACGGGCACTCAAAAAACTTGGTGAGGTGGCCGAAAGGGCATCCAGCTGGCTTTGGACGCAGCGCAACAACGTAGGGGACGGGCCTCGGTGAGCTGGTCCGGGTATCTAGTGGAAAAGAGTTTCTTATCCCTTTGAAAAGTCCATCGTGTACGAATTGTCTGCCAGTGTCTCTCTGCCAACTGCTAATAAAAGTCCAAGATGTGTCCGGTAAACCAAAGTAAGCTTGTCGCTCGGTCGTCCAGGCATGCGGACTGTTCTAATTACGCTGCCGTGGCGGCTTCTTATCTCACAGTACCTCCTTCGAAACCACCAAGTCGTCTTGTCTCTGGCCGAAAGTATAACACCATCCGGTAATTCTGTGCGGCGGGGAAGCAGCCCTGAGCTTCATGAACTCAGGTGGGCCCACCTCCGAATACGTTTAGGAATCGTGGGCCGAAACGTGTGTCGAAAGAGGATAATTTCTACTGATGACTGTAGATCCCCGCTGTACTTGCTCCCTGTGAGTTTATTCTTATTGTACGTGGCTAGCCCACAAGACTACCAGGAAAGACTGGTGACTATCGGGAAAGACCTTTTGACACCTATGGAAAGACTGGCCCCCCGGTATCGCCGGGGGGATAAACTGACATCTGGAGACAGATGTCGACTGTGGACCGGGTTGATCACCCCTAACACAGTATAATACCTCCGATTGCGTCAAACCACAAAGAAATATGCCCCAGGGCCCTCCGAAAGGGGGAGAGAATGAAGGGCCCAATCAAACTGATACCCTCGTTGACGACTTTGCTAGCCCCCGGACTGAGATACTCGCCCAACGTCCGGGCTGGCTCTGTACATGTGGGAAAAGCTTCACGGGGTTGCATGGTCTGAGAACGCATGCCGGAAGAATGAAATGCGAGGGTGCTCCACGCAGTAAACGCCGTCGCAAAACTACTACTCCTGTGGTAGTTTCTGAGTCGTTAGGGAACGACGGGCAGGGGGAACCCCACTCGCCCGGAGAGGCCCATGACGTCGACTGCGGAGGAGCACCTTTGATGATTTCTGAAGAAGTGCGCTCCAGAATCAGGTTTCCACCTGCGAGCGAGAAGGTGGTGTGGTGTAAGTTGGAGGCTACATTATGTGAGGTACTTAAACAAACTCTAAACAAGAAGTCGCTAGGCGACAAGCTTACTAAATTTTTGGTGATGTAATATATGAACACTGCTCCCGCGAGTTCGGGACAGTAGTTAAGGCACAGCCGGGTGCCAAGCAGAATACTAGCAGGAGGCAGAGGGACATTCTGAAGTGTCGGGCAGACAAGAATGCCCTCAGAAAACAGTTCAAAGCCGCTACGGGCAGCGAACGGGAGGGGCTGTACGAAGTGTGGGTGCATTTAAAGAACAAACACAGTGCCCTCTGTCGCGCCGAGCGTTTCTGTAACAACAGACGAAGAACTAAAAGGGAGCGAGAGAAATTCTTTAGGGACCCGTATCAGTTTGCCCGAGGTCTATTCGAGCAACCGAAGTCTGGGACTCTGGTTGTCAGTCAGAAAGAACTTGAGCTACATCTAAGCAAGATGTACTCTGATAAGAAGAGGAGAGAGCCTCTTGATGACAATCCAGAGATCCTTAGCGGACTCAAACAGCCTTCGGTGCCGAAGGTACCATTTTAAACTGGTACCTCCCCTTTGGTCTGAGGTGAGGACGTTGTGAAAAAAGCCAGCGGCAAGTCTGCCCCAGGTCCGAACGGTGTTCCGTACGTTCTTTACAAGCGTTGCCCGAAAATCCTAAAAATGCTTCACGTCTTGTTGAGACAAGCGTGGATCCGCAATCACATATGTCCAGAGTGGTCAAAGGCAAATGGGGTCTACATTCCCAAAGAGCAGGACTCGAAGAGTCTTTCCCAATTCAGGCCCATCTCGCTGTTGAATGTTGAGGGTAAGATATTCTTCTCAGTCATGGCTCGCCGGCTCACACAGTATCTGATGACTAACAAGTACATAGATACGAGTGTTCAGAAGGGTGGCATTCCAGGCGTTCCTGGGTGCCTTGAACACGCGACCATGATCTGGGAGGCTATCCAGAGAGCCAAGCATGAGAGAACCAATTTGCACGTTATATGGTTGGACTTAGCCAACGCCTACGGGGCAGTCCCCCATAGGCTACTGTGGCGAGCCCTTCGCATGTTTCACGTACCGACACAGATCAGTCAAATGGTCGAGCAATATTTCTCTAAGTTCGCTTTGCGCTTCTCTACCTCGACGTTTACCACGAGGTGGACTGAGTTGCAGATTGGGATAGCTATGGGGTGTACGATCTCACCTATACTGTTTGTCATGGCAATGCAGATCATGTTGGACGGGGCGGCCGGCTACGGACTGGGCCTTCAAATAGGGGATCACTGGTTGCCGCCACTGCGCGCATTTATGGATGACACGACTATTATAACGGGCAGCGAGGAGTCTGCCCGCACGATCCTGAATAGATTGGACGCGGTGGTCCAATGGAGCGGTATGCAGTTCAAACCGCAGAAGTCGAGGAGTCTGTCAATCCATAAGGGCAAGGTGTCGGCGACCAGTTTTACGGTGGCAAGGAACAAGATCCCTACGGTTCTGGAGGAACCGGTGAAGAGTCTCGGTCGCGTTTACGATTCGAAGTTATCTGACAGAGCGGAAGTCCGGCGAATACATGAGTCACTGGCTACAGGCCTGCTCGCGATCGAGCGATGCAGGCTGATCGGAAAATTCAAGGTATGGTGTCTCCAATTCATGTTGATTCCGAAGCTTCTATGGCCACTGCTAGTCTACGAGGTGACGATGACTGCAGTTGAAGCCATGGAAAAGAAAATCAATACAGCCTTAAGAAAGTGGATTGGAGCACCGCCTTGTCTGACCGACGTGGCTCTGTATTGTAAACAGGCTAAGCTGGTACTTCCGTTCAAGTCAATAACCGAAGAGTTTAAAGTCGGCAAAGTTAGGCTCGCCATGCTTCTGCGCGAGTCCTCAGACCCAAATGTCATCGCTGTCCAGCCCGCTCTAAAGACTGGCCAGAAGTGGAAGGTCCTCGATGCAATTGAATCTGCTCAGAACGCACTAAAATTGAAGGAGGTGATGGGTTACACACAAACCGACCGTCGAGGCCTAGGGCACGGGAAAGTCAATTGGTGGTCAAAGGCCTCAGCCAAAGAACGCCGAGACATGGTGATACAAACGGTGAGGGACAACGAAAACGAGGTTCGGGTTCAGAAAGCAGCCCAACAGTCGCAGCAGGGCCATTGGGTCAGCCTGGAGAGCGCATTGCCTAGAATACTCACATGGGGTGAGATCTGGCGGATGACCCCGCTGCGACTGAGCTTTATCGTTCGTTCGGCGTACGATGTATTACCGTCCGGTGTTAACATGGTTAAATGGTCTGCGACCAACGATCCGACTTGCCCGTTGTGCAAATCAAAGCAAACTCTTGAGCACGTCCTGTCCGCGTGCAGGAAAGCTCTAGGTCAAGGCCGCTATACCTGGCGCCACAACAAGGTGCTAAAAGAGTTAGCAGCCGTTGTCGACCAGGCTAGAATGAGGGCTAATGCCAGAGCCAGTTCTAGTATCGTCCCCATTCGTTTCCTCAAGGCTGGGCAGGTTCCAAAAGGTAATGTCAACAAAAACGCATTCGCTCCATCTGTGCTAGACTCTGCGAGGGACTGGTTACTGGCGGTTGATCTGCCAGGACATGAACGGTATCCCGAGTTGATCCGTAAAACCGGCCTGCGACCGGACATCGTTCTCCATTCTGCGCAAAAACGGCAACTCATCCTGATTGAGTTGACGGTCCCGTTTGAGTCGCGGATGGAGGAGAATCATTTGTATAAGCTCGAGAAATACAGTGATTTAGCAGCCGGTTTGAGGAGAAACGAGGCTTACACAGTGCGGGTATTTGCCGTCGAAGTGGGAGCGAGAGGCCTCGTTTCCACTTCGCTCTACAATGTGGTTAAAGAGTTAGGATTGCGCGGTAATGAACGGAAACGGGCACTCAAAAAACTTGGTGAGGTGGCCGAAAGGGCATCCAGCTGGTTTTGGACGCAGCGCAACAACGTAGGGGACGGGCCTCGGTGAGCTGGTCCGGGTATCTAGTGGAAAAGAGTTTCTTATCCCTTTGAAAAGTCCATCGTGTACGAATTGTCTGCCAGTGTCTCTCTGCCAACTGCTAATAAAAGTCCAAGATGTGTCCGGTAAACCAAAGTAAGCTTGTCGCTCGGTCGTCCAGGCATGCGGACTGTTCTAATTACGCTGCCGTGGCGGCTTCTTATCTCACAGTACCTCCTTCGAAACCACCAAGTCGTCTTGTCTCTGGCCGAAAGTATAACACCATCCGGTAATTCTGTGCGGCGGGGAAGCAGCCCTGAGCTTCACTCGTCCCACAAGTGAGTGATCACGGTTGCCTTGTGCAGTTGCAGTACACCCCAAAAAAAAAAAAAATAGTCAGTCAAGCAAAACCACATGCCTGCTCATTTCCGAACACGCCTACATATTATAATAATCATCATCATCAGGGGCCTCTCCGACTGGCGTGGGCGATCATGCTTCTCTACAATCTATTTTAAATAACTTTCGGTTATTACGTAAATGATTTAACTAAAAATTCACTTGCCTAGAATCTGACACTAGAAATATAAATTTTTTTGGAAGGTATATCCTTTAGAAGA
>CAJHNH020003724.1:12500-77093 GCA_905116865.2 Candidula unifasciata
TTTTTATATGTTACTATATAACCTATATTATAAGCCTAGAATCATGTTACCTTGTTTATAACTGTTTTATATTTTACCATACAACCTATACAATTCTAGAACCACATAACCTTTTTAATCACTGAGACTTTTTTCAGAAATGACCTTAGCTCCCAGGTTGACCGAGCCTTGAGTGGGTACCAGGTAGAATCCTGGGAGGGAAAGGCGGCAGGCATGATGCTGACTGACCTCCTCGCCCAGTGAGTGCTGATTTCTCTTTTTAATGTACTATATGCGGACCTATATACGTCTAAATACTTTTAATTGAACCCTTTACTTTACTGTAGTGACATTATTAGATTCACTTACTTGAAACAATGAGCGGCGCTGAGTAACCAGTATTCACTGATTATTGTTGCCCCACAGAAATGGCTAAATGTCCAGAGGTTATCTTCTAACATCAATGTCTTCACACTGGCTTGCCATGGTATCTCCCCGGGCATCGCTGCACTGCCACCTACGATCTTGTCCATGACAGCTACAGGATCATTGGATTTACATGGTTTTAGATATAATAACTGAACATGCAAACATACGTTTCCATATTTTTTCTAATTTATCAAATGATTGTTCCCAATGGAAATCAGAAGAGACATAATATTGTTATGGCCCGGAGAGAATGAAGCACCTGGGCGTAACCATGGGGTCTGGCTGGCTTACTACACTCAGAGAAAAAGCAAGACGGACATGTAACTAGATTGTGACCGGTATCATCAGAATTAGAAATTTGCGCTGGCTACTGAAGATGAGCACTCATGAGAATGCCCCGAGTGCTGTGATGTCAATTCTTGACTCAACTCACCCAAATTTAACTCAATTTATCAAATGTCTCTCAGCCGTTTACAGCACCAATGCAATTCGTTAAACTCAACTTCTTTTTCTCGTCTTGTTCTGCCTTCGAGCTTCAGCTTTGGAAGAGGCATCACACCTTTTATGTGTGCCATTTAGATTCTCATTCTTAGGACCTCGAATATATCATCTATCTATCGCTTGCATGGTAGACTTCTAGCTTTGCATCAATCATCATCATCATCATCATCATCATAAACCACTTATGCCATTAAGCGGCGTGGGAAGGAATAATTTGCGATCAAGTTCACTTTCACTGCCACTGGCTATTGTCATGCCGTGAAGGCGTAGAGTATCTTTAATGTTTGAATAAAAATATGATCTTTGTGGTGCTCTATCTGGCGATAGTCTTGGCACATCTCGCATGACACCATTTGTATGCCATTGTTCTTTTAGTTGCATTTAGGTTTTGTCGAGACGTTACATTTCAGCTGTACTTGTCTGATACAATGTTTCCACTTTTGAAGATTGATTCCGAGTCACTTCCTCAACACCCCCGTGTGGGTTCCAGGGCCCTATTAGAGGGAAAACAAGAATAGACCCACTGCCTGCCCAAAAGCATGTCGTAAGAGTCGACTAATTGGGAGCTTCCTTCCAAGTCGGTGTGCATCTGCCTGAGAGGCAAGGAAACAACAGTCTACACTCAAATGTGTCAAATCTGTCGAACGAATGCACAAGCAACACCCAGGTTCTGGATCAGGACTGCAGTCCAGAAGTGGACGAACAATCCGACGGATTTTTAAACATGTCCCTTCTGTCTGATTGCCGTAGTCCTACGTGCCGCATTGGTTTGAAGAAAGAATAGGTCAACTCGCCGCATGAGAGGCATTTGGCAGTAGTGACAAATTAGGGTTTCGTTGACTTTAGGTGTTAGGCCGAAAGGCGCAGATATGACAGCCTAGCTGTGAACAAAGGGGAGCAACTAGCACTTTCACATGGCGAGTCTTTCTGTCATTCAGGCGTGGGTGAATATTCAGCACTCCTTCATCTAAAATGGAAGCCGCCGTGATCTCGCGGCAAGACGCTCACTAACGGATCGAAAGGTCGTGGGTTCGGGTCCCGACAGGGGCCGGACCTTTTTCAAAAACGATCTCGGCTCCCAGGTCGATCCTGCCTTGGGTGGGTACTGGATACAGTCTTGGAAAGAAAAGGCGACCGGCGTGATGCTAACCACATCAAACACAGAATGCAATTTGATCTATAAAACATAGGTCTAGCCCTATATACCCGTGTTATGTTATCACAATCGACGTCGCTGAACATTGGGCAGATGGGACACCGCGGCTGATTTTTTATCGTCTTGATCTCTTTGGTAGAAATGGCATCGTTACATATGTGGGAGTCAACATATTTGAAGGTTTCAATTTGTTCTAGTTTTTAAAGAGAATTACAGTTAGGTGGCAATTAATTGCATTTAAAGGGGAAGAACTGCAACCAATTGAAAAAAAAGAAAGGCGTAAATAAATGATGTGACAAAAGGTGGATTTAAAGTCTCTTCTGATATTGTAGTAGTAATATTTGTAATAAAGGTAAAAATAAAAATAATTATTATTGTTATATCAAATAAGATATAATCATAATAAAGGCCTCGTTTCCACGCCTTTCTCCTCTAGATGTTGTCGTTTATCCTACCGTCCCCATAAGAGATGCAATTTTATCGTTATTTGTACAGCCCCACCACGACTGTAGTCGGGGGCCCTAATATAACCCAAAAGACGGGATTGCTGGAATTTGTGCCCGCTGATCATGATTCGAATCGTGGCACTTTGTGTCACCGTGTGTTCATATGTCGCTGCACGGTCCTGGTCTTGTTGAATCACATACATACATCCTCCAGATGCACGAACTGAGTCCCAGTGTAGGACATAATGTTTCATAGTTTCAAAGCCACACCCTGACTGTTGCCAAGGGCCCTTATAAAACCCATCCTGTGGATTAAATGTGGTTTCTGGAGCCATTCGAATGGTTGCACTTTTTTTTCGCTCGGTGTGATGTCCTGGTGGGGGTTGAATGTCATCATCATCCTCTAGATCAGTGGCTATGAACCTTCTTAATGCCGCGACCCTTTAATACAGTTCCCTCATGTTGTGGCGACCCCCAGAAAATTATTTTCTATCATAACTTTAATGAATTTGTATATTCTGATGGTCTTAAGCGACCCCTGTAAAGGGAGGTCCGACCTAAAAATGGTTGCGACCCGCAGTTTGAGAACCGCTTCTCTAGATGCCTAAGAAATTTAAAGAACCGCTTCTCTAGATGCTTAAGAAATTAAAAGAACCGCTTCTGTAGATGCTTAAGAAATTAAAAGAACCGTTTCTCTAGATGCTTAAGAAATTAAAAGAACCGCTTCTCTAGATGCTTAAGAAATTAAAAGAACCGCTTCTCTAGATGCTTAAGAAATTAAAATAACCGCTTCTCTAGATGCTTAAGAAATTTAAAAAACCGCTTCTCTAGATGCTTAAGAAATTAAAAGAACCGCTTCTCTAGATGCTTAAGAAATTAGAAGAACCGCTTCTCTAGATGCTTCAGAAATTAGATTTTTTTAAAATAAAAAACATCACGTCGGTCGCCCCTTTTTGGTTTAGGACTTTATTTGATACCTATTTAAGACTTTGTTGGCCTAGATGACAAAGTCATTTAGTGAAAAAATCCGACTGAGTTCGTATTTAAACCCACGACTTTCAGATTGGCAGGCGAATGTCTAACCTTTACACTGCAGTGGCTCCAAAAACGATCATGATGATAACAATACTTACTTTACTTTACTTTTTCCTTCCACGTATGCCGCTAAGCGTTGTGGGGAGATGCAAGTTCCTGTCATAAGCAAGGCGGGCAGCATCTGATGTTCTGAGGCCATGCTTTTGGCAGGTTTCGGAGACCCCGTCAATCCACAGTTTCCTTGGTCTTCCTCTTGCCTTATATCCTGAGCTTCTTTGGTTGAAAATTTGTGATGTTATTTGGTCATTTTTCATCCTGGTTAGATGTCCAAACCATTTCATTCTTTGATGTTCTATGTAGTCTAAACATGGTGTAGTTTTTGACAGTGTTTCTAATGTCTATGTTCTTTATCCTGTCTAGTCTGGTCTTATTCGCTGCTTTTCTTAGACATTTCATTTCACAGGCTTCTATTTTTCTTTCATGGGTCTTGTTGATTGTCCATGTCTGGCACTGGTAGCAGAGTGTTGGAATGAAGATGGTGTTTATCAATTGTCTTTTGGTCTTCATGGTTATATCTGGATGTTTAAGCAGAGGTGATAGTTGGTATGTGACAGCATTTGCTTTCTGTATTCTTGTTTCTATCTCTCTGTCCATTCTTCCATCCTCTGTAAATATACTGCCCAAGTATTTGAACTCTTTGGTTTGCTTGATTTTGGCACTTCCAACATTTATATTCAGTGGCCTGTGTGTTCTGCTGATCTTCATAACTTCTGTTTTTTCTGTACTGATTCTCATATTATGTTGTAAACAGCTGTTGTTGAGAGTAGTCAGATGTTCCTGTAGATCATATTCATTTTGATACAGTATGCTTTGATCATCAGCAAAAAGTAATTCGTTTATAGCATACACGTCTGGATGATAACAATAATAACAATAATAATACTTACAATCAAAAGTAACACTAACCTTTCTGAGCTGCATCATTTCCAACGCTTCTCTTAAATAATTGTTCATATTTTTTCTGGGGGAAAAAGAGAAATCACTGTGTAACTATGGATAATGGTGTGTACACTAGCGTCTTAACTGTTACATGTTAATATGAAAGAGAAGAATGAAGATTTCAGATACAGGTCAACAATAATGCACTGCATTTTTCAAAGTACGGAGTAGATGGCTCTGTGTTGAGAGGTGACGACGCTCATGAGGGTTCTTTGCAAAAGTGAAATATAGTTCCTTTTCTTATGAACACATTTGCATTCCATTGTCTCTAAAACTGCCCTTCAGATCAGAACGATTTTTTTGCTGGCAGCCTTGGAATATCCATGACGTTGAAGAAATAAATTTTTCACCAAAGAAGAATTTCAAAGGTCGTTTTTTTTTTCCTTCTTTACGATACATACTTTTATAATGATACTGTCTTGGTAAACTTTTGCAAGGTTTACTTTCATTATTTTTATGAAGTAATGCAAACAATGACTGGTTTAACAGTGGGTCCCAAAAACAAAAACAAAACTATGCAACTTCATGATTTTCTGGTGCTAAGTCGCACTCCTAATGACATGTCGCCAAAAAAAAAAAGACGTCGTTCAAGGTTGTTTAGTCAAAGGCGCATCCACAAATTAGTGTTGAGTTATCGTGTCATATACTTATAAAAGCTAATATATACATCAGTTTGAAAATTTATTCAAGATGCAAATTTAAAACTATGCAGAAGGTTAAGGTTTTACACTACCAGTACTACCTCAGTGTCTTCTATATTGTGATATCCATGACCCAGAGAAACGAACACGATTGTCGCATTGTCTAGATAGAGCACCATTTAACCATTGGAATAGACATGACACAGAATACACTCATGTAAAGCAAGGAAGGACAATGCAAGTTGACGACTTTCATGTAGATGACATTAGACATGAGATCTTAAAAATGTTAGAGAAACGCAAACTTGTTACTCTCCGAAAACTGAAATTAACAGTGCAGTGTTGACATTTCAAAAAGTAATATATGGAAAATTGTAAAAGCCATCGGGTTCACTTTCAGGAAATCTGTAGGTAGAAGGAATATTATTTGTGAAAAGCCACATTTGATTGCTATTTGAAGCACACATCTGAGGCAGATCTGAGAGCGACGGATGCAAGGCCATAAAATTGCATATTTAGATTATTCCTGGGTTAATGCTCACCATACTTATGCCAAAAAAAAAAAAAAAATGAAAAGCAGTAAACAGTGAACAGTAAAGGAACATTCCAAGCAGCAACGGACAGCGCATTATACTCACTTACGCAGGAAGCAGTGAAAAGGGCCTTATCCACGATGCTGGACTTATTTTTAAATCAAAAAAGTACGTATGGTAGGAACTACCACACTGAAACGAATGAATACATTTACAGGCACTGGATGGAAAATGATCTTCTTCCAAATCTGGGCAGACCATAGTGCATAATAATGTATTATGCAACCCATCATAATGCCGTATCAGAGGAAGACAAAGTACCAGCGACATCAAATACAAAAGATCAAATTAGGACATGACTTGCTTAGAAAAATGCAACTTTGACAACACATTTTTGAAGGCAGGGTTGTTGCAGCTTGTTTAAAAAAAAAAAAAAATAAGACCAAAGTGTATCACACAGACCAAATCAATAATGAATATGGCCACACTTCTCTGCGACTCCCTGCATATCATTCACACCTCAACCCGATAGAGCTTGTCTGGGCTAAAGTCAAAAGACAGAGCGCATATGAGAATTCCCCTAGTGCTGTGATGTCGTTGACTCAGCTCAACTCAGATCAGTTAATCATGAATGTCAACAAATACATTTACTTATCAAATCAATTTATTTTGAAGACACGCCTCTGACAAATAATAGAATTGGAAATTCAGATTTTTACTGTACAGTTAAAAAGTTCACTCCACGTTTTACAATGGTTCAAAAAGTAAAAAAAAAAAAAGTAAAGATCCCTTTTTTTCACGCCTTTCGGCGCATCGGGCATATGGGCAGAGCGTCCCATATTTTTACAGACCATCAGCACTCTGTGGGTAATGTGGTCAGCATTACGCCGGCTGTCTTTACTTTCCCAGGACAGCCCATCCTGGTACCCATTTTAGGCTGGGTCGACCTGCGACGTCCCATACCACGACAAAAATCCACGCAGCCTGAAGTGGGTTTCGATCGCGGTATGCTGGCTTACGAGTCGGACACGCAACGCCTTAGCCACGGACGCCACATGGTTCAAAAAGATCAAGGGAATTTGCTGGTATTCAATTTCGTGAGAATCTATGTACTAGAGAAAAACCACCATTTCTGCCTCCTGGATATGATAAGGCTGCATGGGAAAAAATCGTTATGATCTAACGGGCAGTTGCTTGGAAGTGTGTTCATGAGAGGCTGAGCTAACTATACAACTATAGTTGCTCCGGAACCAATAGCACAGAAATAAAGACTCAAAATCACACACACACAGACACACACACACAGACACACACACACACACGCACGCACACGCACACGCACACATACACACATGCGTGCGCACACACGCACGCACACACACACAAACACACAAACACACACACACACGCACACACGCACACACACATACGCACACGCACACACACACACACACACACGGAGAAGAGAGCTAGAGAGGGAAGTTAAAAGATGAGGGGGGCATGTGGAGAGCTGCATGTGACAGCAAAGGATAGAACGACTTGGTGTGAACTGGTTGAGGGCCTATGCTCCATTGGTGTTAGAAAGGCAGAAAAGAAGAAGATAACTTGAGCAGATTTTCTCCGTGAACATCTTGAGGGGATTCCCCCAGGCGCTCATAAACCAGCCTCGTTTCATTGTAATAGTTTTGACCATCGGGAACGAGATATCTATGTCACTGCCACAAATCTCGCTCACGTGAGCTCACCTATCCCCTCTCATTGAATTTAACCCGTGTGGGTTCCGGGGCCCCATTGTAGGGAGAAAACAAGAATAGACCCACTGCCTCCCCGAAAGCATGTCGTAAGAGTCGACTAATTGGGGAGCTTCCTTTGAAGTCGGAGTGCATCTGCCGGAGAGGCAAGGAACCAACTGTCTGTATTCAAGAGAATGAGATCTGTAAAACTGATGCACACCCAACACTCAGGTTCTGGAGCAGGACTGCAGTTCAGTATTGGACGAACAACCATAACTTTCCGCCAGAAAGTTCAGCTGGTGAACGCGAAGAAGAAGAAGAAGAATTTAACTTTAGTCACAGTGTTGGTGTTCTCAGCCATGCAAGGATGAATAATTACAAATATTTGTACTAATATGCTTTTAAACTAGTTTTTTTTTTTCTCCACTACTTTTTTCCAAAGGCATTTGTATTTGTTTCGTTTCGTAACACAACCGATATGAGGGCAATTCTAGCAGGGAATCTTAAAAAAATTCGATTTTTGAATTTCGAAAAAAAAAAAAAAACTTGGTATCAAATAAACGATTAACCAATATTCTACACGTCTCTGCATAATTTTCTTTTTATTCGGATAAGTCTTTAAGCGAGTTATAATGGCTCAAAGATGGTCAGGTCTTTCAGGTCTTAGAAGCCACACACACACACACAAAAATCAGAAATTCGTGTTTTGATAAATACACATATCTTTAGCGACAATGCGAGCCTCCCAAACACATTTCTTACAAAAAACGACACTTCAGTATGGAAGAATCAAAATGGCTGCTTTAGTAGAAGTGTGTTTGCATTCTGTATGTTCTGAAATCATTTGTATAAGTTATATTTTGAACAATGTAAAGTAATATAAAAATATTGTAAACATTCAAGGAAGCGAAAGTTTCAATGGAATAGGTTTAGGATTGCTGGAAAGAGATGCAGAGAATTAGATTTAAATCTTACTATTGAGAACGACAAACACGTAAACATTAACATTCCTACAAGTAATTATGTGGATATGCAGTGGTAATAATTTTAGTAGAACCAGTACCAATGTTGACATTCCCAGTGTCAAATCCACTCACAGTCGGTAATCGATAAAAATCAACGACCTGTATGGCATTGAGGATGATCCAGATACAGATTTAGAAGTATGTGATGACGGAAACATTTATCCCTAATGTGACAGTGAAGGGTACAAGATTGTTGACCTGGAAATTCTATGTCACCAGATTTCATAAACTCTGGTTTGTGCATTGTGCTAAAACCAAGTCAGGCTTACTGAGAATAAAAGACAAGGAGTAGGTAGTCAATTTGAATTTGTATGCAGTAACCAAAGTTGTAAAATACAGACCTTTTTTTTTCTTCATTCCAACCCTCAAATTAGTGTCAACTACAGCAACAGCTTACAAGTACACTCAGTCAACAGGCCAGCTGTTTTTGCTATGCGCTGTGCAGGAAGTGACCGTTCGGTCTTGCTAACATTTTGGGGGTTAATGCATTTTTCGCCGCCTTTCCAGAAGTGCACACATAAACTATTAAATGATAGGATAGAAAGTGTTTTGGGATGCCGACACAGAAAGCTTCAAAACAGTTTCTGATTGAAAGCCCTACAGTGATACGTCTGTTGTGAAGATAGAATGTGTTGGACACGTGCAAAAAAGAATGGGTACCCGACTACGCAAGATCAAGAATTTGGGGGGGGGGGGGGGGGGGGAGGTAAGAGAAAGAAACTGTCAGATGGAAGAATATTGGTGGAAAGAGAAGGCTTACTGACACACAGATTGATTCTTTTCAGAAATATCATGGGAACTCAGTTAGAGGTCATAAGAATCTAAACGACCTATTTTTAGTTTCATGTTAAATTTGGTTGTTTACAGAGAATGTTGGCTCGCTTGCTAAAATCTTGCGTTGCATTTATTACTCCGTTTTTACAGTAGTTTGGTTAGAGCGTTGGGCTGTATTAGTGATTTCCGTTTTAGTGCCCTTCGCTTTGGCTTCTATTCACAGATTATGTCATTCTAGTACTGTATGCCCTGAATTCCGTGTGTCTGTAGTACTTATTTTGACCCCGTGTCTCCATTTCTTAAAGGTCAAGCCGTTTAACTAGCGCTCTGGAGGTTCTTTTCACTGCTGCATTGTTCAGTTCAGTGGAACTATTATTACGGAGACCTCTGGGGATCATCGCCGGAGCTAGGATGTTCCTGCTCTGTGTGGCGTTCTTAGCAGCGGATAGACGTTCTAAGGAGAGAGGCCGAGCAATTTCAAATACAATCCGCTGCACTAACATCGATCCATTTATATTAACCTGGATACACCTATTTGGTCTCACAACACTAGGAATGCATAACAAGGCTTTCTGTTGGAGTATCGGTAGCACAATAGCTTTTCTGCAGGCATATATACAGGTTATGAATTTGAATCTAAATGAATACGACACTTTATGCTCGACATTGAGCTTCCAGGTTCTCAGCCTGAACCGGATAACAAGGAACTTCATTGGATGTAATAGAGGCTAACACGATGACCACCAAATCATATAATTAAAGGCTGAAATGTTGGAATACAGCATGTTTTGCTGTTTTTTATTTATTTATTTTTTTATGCCGAATGTGAATGTAATGTAAAACGGTCATTTGCTTCTTTCTTTCAGCATGAAAACATGCATCGTTGGCAGCTTGTTTTTTACATTACTAAAATAACCAAAGCTTACCAACGGTAGAACGCTCTTGGCCAGGACGATAGTAAACAGCAGACTCAACAGTACCAACTGCTTCATTGTCGCATGAACAGCGAACTGGCTAAACAAGACTTCAACTTGACAACTTTCAGTAGCTCTTTTCAAGTTATATTATATTTGCTTCGATTCTACAGGATCTATCTGAACCTGTTTGAGATACCCTTTTATAGTAATTCAAGACATTGTTGCCGGCAATTAAATATGTCATAAATATCAGGCATAATGACTGTTTCACAATCTACAAAGAACTACAGTACGTGAGACACTCTGTATGCAAATCGCCTACTCTTGTTGAAGTCTATGGTTTATTTCGGCAAGCTAATTACACACCTGTCAACACGTATACACCATTTCCAATTATCTATTCATGACTAGCAAATCCAATGACAATTGTCAAGACATTCACGTCTTCCTTTCTTACCCCACTTTACCAGTGCTACCCAAACTTGTTATGCCAACCACTTCATTTTTAGGGAAAACAATAACCCCGGTTATCATTTTCCATTTGATTAGCAGAACCACGGATAATGTGTGCTCTGGTGTCACTTGATGCAGTCGACCAAGCCATCAAAGTATACATCTCTTTGCTTTTTCTCTGTCCTCTTTCTATTAATTTTGCTAGTTGTCACCGAGTTCTGGCCTTTGTTAATCACATTGAAATACACCGTCTGTAAACCAAAGAATGATATTATGGTAGTTCTGCTTTGTGTCGACTCTTGTTCCGATCCTTACAACATGCAGACGGCCAACCCATCAAGATATTTATATCTTTGCTTTTAAACTATTTCACCTCAAAAGATCCTATTTCCTTCATTAGTAAAACGAGCTAATGGGCGTGTTTTCTTTCTGTCCTTTAAAAAAATGAAGATTAAGAAAGCTTCCGAAATTGATAACTAAGTGTATAGAAAGGTGATGTTTGTGTATGATCTCAAGGAACTATATTAGATTATGCTTTCTAGATTGTACATAACGTTTGACTTCACAGAACTGTACTAGATGATGCTTTCTAGATGTCAGAACACCGTGTGTCATGTTGCGGGATAGACCATAAAGATGGTGTACCGTATTCAGGGTACACCCTAGAGTTGACACAAAGGTTAACACAGTAAATGGCGTGACTGGCCAAGTATGTGCTAGTGACACCGACAGGCAATTACCGCTCAGAAGAGACCATTTGAAGATTGCAAGTAGTAGTGAAGTCTTATCCGGGCAGGTTCCTGGAATGCTTGTTTACATGACGTTTACTGAGCGGGTTGACCAGTCAAAAGTCACGAGATGGGAAGCCAGCGGGGATTCGATGTATAGATTTTGGACAGATAGGACTTTTTAGCTGGACAGGGATAGAAAATTAGAGTTGGGATAATACTTTAGTGACTGTATAGATTATTTACAGTGTAATGTCATAGTAGGATAGCCTCCTTGTGCTCTGTAGTTTAATGGTTAAAGGTGTGTTGTTTCTCAGTACGTAAGTATTGTTAATAATCCCTTTTGATCAGTTGAAACGGTTAGATGCATGTCATGTGAGTTATTATTGTCAAGCTGACCCTGCACTCGACAGAAGCTCTGACGTCTTGGTGAGCTCAGGTGACAAGGTACAAGAACGTCCCCTGCAGAGGTGTTTGTGCACCTGGGATTGCCTGTGGTAACGGACTGGAGAGCTTAGTGATTGTAAAACTCGCTCGGCCACGGTTCCAGGTAACCGGTGACTATACAACGGCAAGTAAACTGTTCATTGTAATATCTATACTTACATTAAAGATCTTCATGTGTGCTCTGTGTGCGTTCGGGTTCAGTTTGTGACAGGTTTAAATTGTCTGTCAGAGGCCCACTCACAAGCCACGGACCATCAAGGTCACCCAGAGGTCTGTGACATGTACTAGATGATGCTTTCTAGATGGTACATAATGTCTGATTTCACATAAATGTATTAGATGATGCTTTCTAGATTTTTCAAGACAGCAACATAATATATAATATATAACTGCACATTTTTGATGTCATCCATGGTTTTGTATGTGTTAGACTGCAAGACTACAATAAAAACTCCGAAAAGTTAAATAAATTTGCTATTACAGACGGTCACGTTAGATGAATACAGGTCACTGTAAAATCCGACACATCATGTGAATGAGAGAATTCTCCCGGGTTGAAACAGTAATTTTTTTTAAATATTCATCCACGGCACATTCGAACCCAAGAGCTTTGGGTTAAGAGGCGAGCTTCCTGCCACTACGCAACCAGGGATATTATATTACAAACATTCAGATAAATATTTAAAATTGTTTAACTCCAAGCTCAACAAAGTTTAAGATGAGCTCAAGTAAATATCATGTGAAATAAAAGTGGCGGCTTAGATATGTACAACGAACTGACCTGGAAAATATTTCTAGCACAATAATGCAGCAAGAATGCCTCGATAGAGATATGGCTAGACACAAGCCAGCTCCAAGATTTTGTTTTCGAACCTGCATTTGCCTGATAGTTTTAAAATTTACCTTGGCTCCCAGGTTGACCCAGACTGTTATGAGTATCTATATTGCTATTGATAGTAATGGAGATTAGCGTATTGTTAACTAGATCATTTATTAAGAGGAGAACAGTCTAGTGTGTTTTTTCTGTTGCACCATCGCCGTTCATAAGGACCTTTATTTATTTACCCTCCCATTTCGACCCAGCCTTGAGTGGTACCTGATATAGTCCTGGGAAATAAAGGCGGCCGGCGTGATGCTGACCACATCACCCCCCAAGTTCTGATTGGTCTATACAAAAGTATAGGTCTCGTCGTATATGCCTAATACGCCAGAAGGCGCTGAAAAGAGTCGTTTACTTTGCATTTCTTACTATCGCCGATCAAAAGACCTTCACTTATTTCCCCTTCCAGTTCGACCTAGTCTTTAAATGGGTACCTGATAAAGTCATGGGAAGTAAAGGCGGTCGACAAGGCTGAGCACATTACCTAGCGAATGTAATGAAATATAGGTTTTGTCTTATAGGCTAATTACTAGTAAGTAAAGTAAAAAGTAAAGATCCCTTTTCACACCTTTCGGCGCATCGGGCATATGGACATAGCGTCCCATATTTTGACAGACCATCATTACGCCGGCTGTCTTTACTTTCCCAGGACAGCCCATCCTGGTACCCATTTTAGGCTAGGTCGACCTGCGACGTCCCATACCACGACAAAAATCCACGCAGCCTGCAGTGGGTTTCGATCGCGGTATGCTAGCTTACGAGTCGGACTCGCAATGCCTTAGCCACGGACGCCGCGCTAATTACTAAATGCGTGAAAAAAGTGTCTTTTGCATTTATTTATTTACCAAAGGCCAGATGAGCAACTTTCGGGGAAAAGATTATTGATTTATAAAGTCAGTTAATGTATAACGAGTCTCACTTGGCGCTACTGTGTGGGTTGTAAACACCGACTGGCTATCAGACTGTTGTGGCTCAACAAACGCACACGACTCCAACGTGAAACATATTTTGCTTTGTGTCCGGTAAGATGGGTTCACACGGCGCATTGTTTATGTGTCATCATTATTAAACCCTCGTAAATGTGGGGTACCTACTGTTGTTTGTCTCTCATGTTGTCTACTCTACTTATAGTCTCATGTTTAGTCGACCATCACGATAATGGAAGTAGAGCAGTTAAAAATACGCCGGTATAAAAATATATTGTAAAAAGGACTGCTATTTAAAACTAATTTATTTACTTGTCTTTAGTTTTGTGTTGGAGGAAAATCAGCAGTCTGCATACGGAAAGTCGGGTCTGTAAACCTGATATGTTTGCATCACTCAAGTCATGTTACAAGATAAAAGTCTAGTGATGTTTAGTCGTCCTGGGGGAACTGTCTTGTTTTCTAATCTACATAGGTGTAGACCAGAACCCACAACCTTCGGACCGGAAGATAAGCTGGTAGCCACAGCGACATCCCATTACGGTAGATTAAGCTGCAGTGGGGAGGTAGGGGAAGGGAAAAATAGGGCATGAGAAAGACGCAACGGCAAAGAGAAGGTCGACTCGGCGTGAGTTAGTTGATTAGTTGCCATACGCCTGCTTACACACTCACACAAACACTACATGGTCTCATACGTATATATAAAAACATACACACACACACACACACACACATATATATATATATATATATATATATATATATATATATATATATATGTATGTGTGTGTGTGTGTGTGTGTACAGAAAAGTGAAAGAGAACGAGCGAACCAACGGACTTTATTTTCAAAGGGTCACAATTATGGCACGCAGGTCCATCTTATATTCGGCCCTTCCAATCACCCATCGTCGCATAGCAGTTGAATTTTACCTGTAAAGCATGTTATGATCATATGATAATATGCATTTTATGAATATCACGAAAGAACACAAAAAGCATGGGTTGTAAAATTCATGCAGAAACCTGGGCGCGCTCACACACACCACATACAATCCGTACATACACAGGCTCGTCCACTCATGTACACACACATACATGCATGCATACATACATACATAATACATTGCTTTTGTTTTTGTTGCGTATCCTGTAAAGCACGTTGCAGAACCAACCCCAGCAGCCCCTGGCTGTTGTGTGGTTTCTCTAGGCAAATTTACGTCCAGTTGTTTGCCATTGCTTTCTGGACGATCGGCTTTCTTGATACTTCTGTCGAAACCAACGCAATGCACATGGCCCGCAGCTGGGTTCGAACCCGGCACCCCGGCATTTTGAAGCGTTCGCATCGACTTAGCCACAGAGCCGACGACACATAATACATACCTACATAAAAAGTTTTTAAAAAAATGTAAAGATCCCTTTTCAAGCCATTAGGCGCATCGGGCATTTGGGAAGAGAACCCATATTTGTACAGACCAATCGGCACTAGGTAGGTAATGTGTTCAGCATTACGCCGGTCATCTTTACTTCCCCAGGACAGCCAGCCTGGTACCCGTTTTGGCTGGGCCGACCTGCGACTCCCCAAACCACGATAAAAAAACCAGGCAGCCAACAGTAGGTTTCGATCGCGGTACGTTGGAATTACGAGTCGGACTAGCAACTCCTAAGCCGCAGTTGCCGCCACATACATACAATCATACGAACAGGCATGCATGAAGACTCACACATGCACACTGTTTAGCCATTAACGCGGCCTTAGTTATAGCTTATTTGTAGACTGAAATTGTTTAAGCGGTTAGCTTTTGATATTGCCTCCATGTTGAAATTGTATTAAACTCTGTGTGGTCAAATCTTCTTTTAGCAGACCGGAGTGGGAAACCCGAAAAGAAATATAAAGCATACACACGGACAGTCTCTTTACGAACCCAGCCGAAAGTATCCATAAAAAAAATAACAACAACAGTCTCCCCAAAGAACGCATCCAACGTTCATAGATTCCTACCTAGAGACCCACTGAAAGTAAGATAGGCCGATTTTACACCTCTATATACCACTCCTTGGACCTTTGATGCTAAACCCCATGGGACTCAAAGAGTTGAGCAACACGCCACTGTTACAGGAACCGTCGTGTCTGACATTATCTGTGACACAAGATGATAACTGTGTATGTATGTGTGTATTTATGTATGTATGTACGTGTGTGTGTGGTGTGTGTATATGTGTATTTCTGTATCAATGCATGTATATGTACGTGTGTTAAAATTATTTTTATAATGTATGTATCTGTAGTAGGGTGGAAGCGACGAAGGCTACAGGACAACAGATTAAAGGTCTTTGAGAGGTTTATCCTGGTTTGAAAATGCTAACCGGCCTTTTGAGAAACATTGGCAGTTAATAAAGTATACGAAAGATGGGTAAAAATCTGGCTCACTGGGTATAAAAGATTTTGTCTAGTCTCGCAGCGATCTATTCGACTTCCGGACCAAACTGTGGAAGCCTGACCCAAGAAGACTGATGCTTTGCACAATGGGCTGGTCTATGGGCATGGCGACCACAGGTAACGTTCGTGGTCGGGCTGATGGCAGTCGAGGGTACGTTCAGTGGTTAGTTGGTTAAAATAGATTTTCATGTATATTCTAGACAAGAAATAGTTAGATAGTAGATTGCTGTATGTTTGAGGTTTTGTTTCAGCACGTGGTCGTTTATGTCGTTACTTTTTGGCCATGCTGATGTGAAGTTCAATAAAATTATGTTCAACGTTGTATCCATAGTTGCAGTTGTTTCCTTCAGCTTAGGACTAGTAGTTAGTGTGCTTAGTAGTTTTCTAGTTTAGTTTATTATTACCTGACTTATTAGACTCTACACAGAAGATCTAATGCCTGGACTAGAATATTATTGTTTCTAGCCCCCACCTGAACGAATCTATCTATTTACTATTCTATTTCCTATTTTTTATTATATTAGTACCAGGGGCTTTCTGGCCCTGTTACAAATGGCGTCGTCGGCAGGATTTTGGTGGCCATTAGATAATTTGTGTCTAGCCTAGTTAGTTCAAGTAATAATAGTAGTTCATAGTTTAGATTGATTTTTAAATGGCGCCCAACTTGTGGGGCTTCTATATTGCAGTCTTTTGTTGATATTTGTTTAGTTAGATGTGACAGGATTTAATTCACACAGGAGTTCTAGTTTGTGCAGGTAATAGTAGTGATTTTTAAATTTTAAATTCGGTTTTTATGGCGCTCACGTGCTCTTTTATTTCAGACTTTAAATATGTTAGCCCACGTGTGTGGTTTCGTTATCGAAGACTTGGGTTGTTCATAGTTAGGTTTTATATCATCTTGTTCACGGATGAGTAGAGTTGTGGAGTAATTTAATTAGCCAGGTCTAGACGGCTCAGATTATCGCGTCTTGATTTTTAATTTGGTTTAGGATTTGTGTAGGTTCAGCCTGTGTAGTTTTATTGTGTGACCAGATGTTAGTTTTGTTTTCACTAGGAGTGGTCAGTGTCTATTGTCGACTAGGAGTGGTTTTGTCTATTGTCCACGGAGTGACTTGTTCGTACGTCTCGACCTGAACTTGGGGTCAGTTTATCTTGATTTATGTCTCCACATCAAGGTTTAACTGTAGGTCTGTTTGTATAGTAGGGAGCCTTGTTTAAAGTACACTGACCGAGCCACTTAAGCAATGACGTTTTTTTTAACATTGCTGGTACCAGTTGAAACATTGTAGGCTTCGGCCGAGGTAATTTCGTTCCATTCTCATGTAGGCTTCGGGCCGAGGTAATTGTTGAATGTCACTTGGAAGCCAAGCGGTGTTGGCAGTGACGAGAGGATTGTCTCTTGATGGCCGAGCGGCCGAGACATTGGCAAAAGTGGTAACGTGTCCAATCAGTCCATTGTAGGCTTCGGCCGAGGTAATTGTTGAATGTCACTTCGAAGCCAAGCGGTGTTGGCAGTGACGAGAGGATTGTCTCTTGATGGCCGAGCGGCCGAGACATTGGCAAAAGTGGTAACGTGTCCGATCAGTCCATTGTAGGCTTTTTCAAAGCCGAGGTAATTGTAGGCCTTCCATGAGGCCGAGGTAATGTCCGATATGTCTCTGATGGCCACGCGGCCGAGACAAGAGTGTGTTATGTCTCTCGAGGGCCACGCGGCCGAGACAATGTCCATTGTAGGCCTTTGGCCGAGGTAGTAAACGAAAATGTCCGTTTGTAGGCTATGCCAAAGCCGAGGTAATTGTAGGCTATGCCAAAGCCGAGGTAATGTCCGATATGTCTCTCGAGGGCCACGCGGCCGAGACAAGAGTCTGTTACGTCTCTCCAAGGCCACGCGGCCGAGACAATGTCTTTTGTAGGCCTTTGGCCGAGGTAGTAAACGAAAATGTCCATTGTAAGCCCTGCGGCTGAGGTATCAAATATGACAACTTATCTACGGAGAATTACTGGACGTCGGAGAGGAAATCCAACTGATCAAGAATCCGGATGTTAACTGATTACTATGTTTTATTGCAGTAACATGTTTTTTTTATTTTATTTTAGGTTTTGCTTGTTGTGTTTTAGTAGTGATTTGATATGTGTTTAACGCATGTTTCTAGCGAGGAGCGGATTAATTGGGGGTTTGTTCTACTCTGATGGTGTCTCGGACCAAAGCGCACACGCTAACGTGTTCCGATGATATCGCCATTATTGATGTAGAGGGGGGATTTGTAGTGATTTTTGCAGATGGTAGCTGAAACTCGAACGCAAATGTTCACTGGATGTTTCATGACTACTGCCATCTTTGTAATTTCTTATTTGGGACTTATACGTTTCCTTATCCAGTTTCCTTGGGACGAGTCATGCTTTGATCATATATCGATGTCAGCTATTTTTGGGTGAATGTTATTAATGATACTGCAAGCAACTAGTGAGTACATAATGTCAGGGGGATAATTTTATTTCAGGTGGCTATGACCAGTAACTCTGTTGGATGTATAACAGGAGTTGGGGGATGATTTTTAGACAATTGATGTTACATATTGTGTGGTTGCCGGGACGTCAACAAAAATAATAATCCGACGTGTAGTAGGGTGGAAGCGACGAAGGCTACAGGACAACAGATTAAAGGTCTTTGAGAGGTTTATCCTGGTTTGAAAATGCTAACCGGCCTTTTGAGAAACATTGGCAGTTAATAAAGTATACGAAAGATGGGTAAAAATCTGGCTCACTGGGTATAAAAGATTTTGTCTAGTCTCGCAGCGATCTATTCGACTTCCGGACCAAACTGTGGAAGCCTGACCCAAGAAGACTGATGCTTTGCACAATGGGCTGGTCTATGGGCATGGCGACCACAGGTAACGTTCGTGGTCGGGCTGATGGCAGTCGAGGGTACGTTCAGTGGTTAGTTTGGTTAAAATAGATTTTCATGTATATTCTAGACAAGAAATAGTTAGATAGTAGATTGCTGTATGTTTGAGGTTTTGTTTCAGCACGTGGTCGTTTATGTCGTTACTTTTTGGCCATGCTGATGTGAAGTTCAATAAAATTATGTTCAACGTTGTATCCATAGTTACAGTTGTTTCCTTCAGCTTAGGACTAGTAGTTAGTGTGCTTAGTAGTTTTCTAGTTTAGTTTATTATTACCTGACTTATTAGACTCTACACAGAAGATCTAATGCCTGGACTAGAATATTATTGTTTCTAGCCCCCACCTGAACGAATCTATCTATTTCCTATTTTCTTTCCTCATTTTTTAATAGTAGTACTATGGGGCTTTCTAGCCCTGTTACATATCTATGAATGTACATACGTACGTGTGTACGAATGTGCAGTATGTATGTATGTGTATGTTTGTTTGTCCATGCATGTATATGAATGTGTGTAAGTATTAGATTTATGTATATGTGTGTGTATGTAAGTACGTACGTATGCATGTATGTTTGTATGTATGTGTGCCTCTGTTTGAATTTGTATCTCTGTGTGTGTGTGTGTGTGTGTGTGTGCGCGCGCGCGCGCGTGAGTTTAAGCGAACTCTCCAACTGACCAAACTTAACAGCATGGCACAAGATGATCATCAGTTAAAATGCTTTTATTCATACATATATGCGCTGTCGTCATTCGGAAACAGCAGATTCGAATTATCACGTAAATAAAACAATTTGCAAAATCCTATGCTTTAATGTATTTAGGACACTAATATGTATACATAAAACACGCGTAGGTACTGATATCTGAGGCTGTAAGCTATATGGTTTTGTTTTTTAAATACACAGACGTTTAATTCCGATCGATTCCTAAGTCTGCAAATTTACTGTAAGAGATTAAATGATTTTGTGATCACTTCACAAGTCTACCTCCCCGCTGTCAGCATGGTGTTTACAGTTCGAATCTTATTCACGGTGATAATTGTTTACCTTGGATGCGATCACTGTATTCACTGCAGACAGGTAAGTTTGCTTCATCTGTTGTAGGGAAATGAGCCAATGATGTAATCATCGATAGACAAGTCTTGAAAGTCACTCTTTTTCTAGCCAATTCTACAGCCCTGTGTCCTTCTAAGGCAAGCAGGACGAAGCAATAACGAAAATGACCAGACAACCGTTAGTATCGACGATACTAAGGCAAGCAAGACGGAGCATTCCGGAAAATGACTAGACAACCGTGGGTATCAACAGTACTAAGACCCAAAAACAAAAAAGTCAAAATCCTGAAAAAGAACATTGTTGTATGCGTTGTGACCTGGTGTTTGTTAGGCATTTTCCGGCGGCTTTACACAACGGTAACCAAGCAGGCAATAGAGCACCGGCGAAGCGACCAGCACGAGGTAAACCAAGCACCAGCAGCAATCAGCTAAAACCCAAGATACTTATACTAAGAGAGCTGAACCAGACCAGACCCAAAACCCCAAGGACCCCACCGGACTTAGGAAGACAAAGAACAGGAATATCAGGTGTGACTTCACACCACAAATAATAGGACCCAAATAAGATAGTCAAGAAACCATCCTTCATAAAGCAGGCCTCTGTGCGGCTGAAAAAGGATCAAACTTGGAATTTTTTTTTTGGACAATTGGAATTGGAAAAGACAAAAACAGGCGAAAAATTCGGAAAATGACTTGACAACAGCTGATATCAACAGTTCCAAGATAACAAAGGCGAAGGATTAAGAAAAATGACTTGACAACCGCTGGTATAAACAGTTCTAAGACAAAAAAGGCGACGGATTAAGACAAATAACGTGACAACCGAAGGCATCACAGTACTAAAACAAATAACGTGACAATCGAAGGCATCAACAGTACTAAGACAAATAACGTGACAACCGAAGGCATAAACAATACTAAGACAAATAATGTGACATCAACAGACATCAACAGTACTCAGACACACACACACTCAAACATACATGCACACCCACTCACACACACAAAGCGAAAGTTTAACAAAATGCCTTGACGACCACTTGTTTTAACTGTTCTCAGATGAAAAAAGATTGCCATTTCTTGGGCAAATGCCGAGGCGAGTCGAGCAGAGAATCACTAAAAGGCATTGCAATGAGGGACATTGGATTGAGGAAGTCAGCATGTCGAAAAGACAGCATGTCGAAAAGACAGCATGTCGAAAAGACAACATGTCGAAAAGTCCAGTATGTCGAAAAGTCAGCATGTCGGAAAGAAACTATAGGACAAACGTTGATGAAACAATGTTGTTGAGATCATATAGGCTCGGGACTCAATGTCATCCATGATATTAAGCTAATAGCATATGACAAAACTGAATGGAGAGCTACGCTACGACCCTTACATAGTGCATGACAGTTTGACAAGATGATGATGGCGTTGAAGATGATGATGATGATTATGATGATGATGTTATGATCGATGATGGTGATGGTGGTGGTGATGATGACGATGACGATCATGATTGGGATGATGGCAATGAGGATACATATGATGATAATGATGATGATGATAAAAATTATGATTTGATGGCAGTGATGGTGATAATCACGACCTCCTAAATTTATAGGCCAAATAGCTCAACGGAAATTCCCGTTTTTGTGAAATACGGAAGGCTGGTCTGTGTTCACGATTTTTATCGAGTAGATTTATAAAGAAATTAAACTACATTTTGACAATTCTGTAACATAGTGTATTTAATTATATGTCAATATAAAGACAAACAAGTGCGGGGTAAAAAAATAAAACAATAATGGGTCTCGCAGACAAACATAAATGCATTTGCTTGAGTCAGCAAGAACACACATATTTATCACTAAACAAAAAAGTGTAGCAATAGAATGAACGATATTCCGGCAAAAGGGAAGAAAAATTAGTGCTTACTCTTTGAGTTTAGGGGGATTGCATTAGAAAACAGGGATGGCGGAGAGAGGATGTGACATTAGGCATTTAACAAATTTAGCACAATAAAATAGATCATTCAACAGCAACTGCTGTCTAATATACTCATATATCGCATACAATTAATATAAATGATTGAGGATTAATCTCCCGACTTTTTTATTACTGTTAATAGACTATTACAGCAGGTAATCATACAGTTAGTTAATAAATAATAAACAAGCAAATGCCTGGCTTTTATAAGTTAGTAAATTATGAATATGTTTTCTTTTTTTAATGCAAAGTCAATATGAAGGTGATAATGGCAATAACTTTTCATCCAGAGCGGTTTTCTTAACAATACTTTATCACTACTGGATGAAATCAGTTTCTTATGATTTTGAATTTTTCAGTAACATGATTTTGAACAATATGTACTATACAGCAAGAAAACTCCAAAAGACACCTCCAGGGATCAAACAAGACATCACAAGAACAGAAGTTATCATATAAGATGTTAACATGTCTTAAGACAGTTTAAATACTTTGCAACACATTGTCATAAATGATATATTATTTTAAAGATTTGTGGTGCACATTAAAACAGACCATACAACTGTGCAACATACATATATAATACACAAATTCCTCATATGGAACACGGGGGTCCTATTGTTGGAGTCGACTCATTGTAGCTTCCTTCGAAGTAGGAATGTGTTTTCATGAGAGGCAATTATAGGCAGCCTGCATACAAGTAGGACAAATCTGTATAACAGATGTGCACACAGCTACCAGTGTCTGGAACAATACTAAACTCCATAAGTGGGTAAAGAACCAAAACTTTCTGCCAGAGTTGCAACCGGTGAACACGAAGAAGTATAAGATGTACAAAAAGAAACACAAATAGTTGAGGATTAATATGAATATGCTGTTACATTATATAGATATTTACACTGTTAGTAAGCAAGTGACTTGCTGTGAGAGGTTAGTTAATTGTGAACATGCTTTTGCACTTACACAGTGGCTGTTTCAAAACATCTTGATATATCCAAACTGAATTAAACATCCCCCCGGAATATTATACTATGTGTGTCTGTAGAAAATGCAATTTCAAGAATTATGAGCTATCATCATCATCATCAGATGCCTTGCTGACGGACGTGGGCGATAAAGCTTCGCCATAATCTACTATCTCATGCTGCGTGTATCAGTTCGTGTGCCGACACACCTCCATGCCATGCAACAAGCCTGTCAAGAATCTTCTCTCGTTGTCCTCCTCTATCCCTCCTTCCACAGATCTTTCCAGTTGTCACAATATGTTCTATTTTCCCTCTTCTCATAACATAGCCGAAACATGATGATTGTCTCCTTCTGATGTCTGTGATAAGTTGTCTTCAGGCTCCCGCCTCTTTCAAAACCTCTTGGTTGCTCTTTTTGGCTGTCTAACGTATTCTAAGCATTCTTCCGTAAAACCACATCTCTGAGGCCTCAAGAAATTGTTTGGCCTGCCTACCGATTGTCCAGAATTCACAGCCATATGTTAAAACTGGTTGTATGTTGCAAGCAAGAACTCTCAATGACAAGGATATATTGCACAAGATGTTCTTCATTTTATAAAATGCAGTTTTTGCCTGTCCTATTCTGTTTCTTATCTCAATTGTGCATCTTCAATCGGATGTTATCCATGTGGCCAGATACTTAAATGTATGTACTTGTCAAAAAATAACACCATCGACTTTTATTACACATTTAGGAACAATTCGTTTCTTTGATACAACTATTACTTCTGTTTTCCAATTGTGAATTATATGGAACCCATTAGTCAAGTGTTGGTTTTTTTTTTTTTAAATTAATATCTCAGGAAGGGAAAGCGGCAACAGGAAAAAATTCAATAAGACAAATACTCGATGAGACCAAGTTATATAGGCTTCCGGAACTATCTGACTTTGACAGTGAGGACATTAGTAGATCCCTATCGTCGTTATCATCATCCTCATCATCATCCACATCATTATCCTCATCATTACCATCATCATTTATCATTTAAATCATCATCATCGCCATCATCAGCATATTCCCAGGAGATTTGCAGAGAATTACATATTTTGCGATCTCTTAGGATCACCCGAAACGCAGATCGGGTCAGTGCTCTTGTTTAATCCTATTTATACAGCCAACCTATTGTATATAAATTGCTTTGCCTTCCATTTGCCTTAGCTTTGCCCTCAGTCTACAAATCTCGCCAGCCATGGCCGATACCCTATTTAAGTCGGGGTTTTCGCCGTATATCTTCTCTGAATAGTTTTCAGTTTGTAACCCTATCGAGGAGGCATGCCTAGATTGTTTCCCCCTATCGGTCCATGATATTCTTTGCAATTATCTCCAACCCCCACATCCGTTGTGGGCTTTTTTTTTTTTTTTTTTAGCTTTTTGTTTATTGTCAATGTATTACGTGCAATTAACAGTTGAGATGAATTGAGTTAGACTAAAAGCGGATGTTTCCATAAGCGCTCTGTCCTCCTCTTCAGCAGACAGCTAAAAGTACCAGTTCCGATGTTGATAGCAGCAGTTTAATTAAATATTCGTCCTCTTTTTTCTCTGGGTGTAGAATGTTGAGTAGATCTGCTGGTCACTTTCCAGACCCTAAAGATTTATGTGAACCTCCGCATTGGTCACTAACTCCCAAAGGACACTGGCCACATCTAGCGAGCCTTAGATATGTACCACCCATTGGTGCAGAACCAGCCAGTCTGTCCGCCTGTTCGTTTTCGAACACTTCTTCATTCCCCGGAGAAAATATCAAAATAACGCTAACTACCCGGGAGGCTTCGAGGCGATGTTTGCCATGCTACACGGAGCATGTCTGTCTCCACTTTTCACAACAAGCTTTGTAACTCGGCTGAAATTACTATAAGTGTGCACAGCTTGTTCTTCAGTTAGCGAAAAGCTGCTGTGACACCTTTCACCTCCATGATCTAACAAAACGGTGTAGTATCATACGTTAGACGTTGTTGCACTAAGTGTCGTTCATTCGCTTTCGCAATAAACAGCGCAAACAACAAAACAAACTTTGTATACCATTTTAACATTTATTTTTTCCGACTGCAACTAAACTGTTTATTGTTAAGAATATTTTTTGATTTTCTGAACGTCCCTTTTCCAGAAAAAAAAAAAAGACAGCCGGCGTGATGCTGACCACATCAATCAAGCTGTGCCGATTGTTATAAAAATATAGGTCTAGCTATGGCTATTCTTGTTGTAATTTCTGCACCGCATCTTCCGAAGGACATTGAAAAAGAGCTGCATCAATTCACTTGCTAAAATACATTGCCCGTTCTATGGGTTTCACTCACATTTTGATACATCATTTTTTTAAAGACCTTAATGTTAGGAAACAGAATAGGACATAGGACAGGCAAAAACTGCATTTTATAAAATGTAAAACATCTTGTGCAATATATCCTTGTCGTTGAGAGTTCGAAAAAGAATTCTTGCTTGCTACATACATCCAGTTTTAACATATGGCTGTGAATCCTGGCCAATCGGTAGGCAGGCCAAACAATTTCTAGAGGCCTCAGATGTGATTTTACAGAAGAATGCTTAGAATACCTTGGACAGCCAAAAAGAGCAACCAAGAGGTTTTGAAAGAGGCGGGAACCCGAAGACAACACAAGGATTAGTGTCAACATTGGCCCGAGTATTGTATGGGAGAGAATGTTGACCAGTGAAAATGTAATTATCATGAACGAGGCGTGCACGCACGAGAAAGTAGACGCGTGGGTTTACTGTGTGGGCGCTGACATGCATGGGTAACGAGAAGAACTGCAAAAGACTAAATTACGTGACAGCGTGATTCTCATCTTACATCAGCCACCCACATAAGCCAGATCCCTGAGAACGCCCACATGAGCTTGAGTCTCGAGAACGCCCACATGAGCATGATTCCAGAGAACGCCGACACGAGCGTGCCTCTCGTGTAACATCAACCGCCCACTTGTTTTTGGCAGGGATATATTGGGCTGCTTAGACAGTCTGAGTCAGTGAGCTGTAGCCACCGGGCTAAAGCACTGGGGAACTGTGGGTGTAGTACACACCCAGCACGAGAGTGCTGCTAGTCAGTTAGAGTCCAAGACAGAGAATTTAGAAACCATCACGCATCATGGTCTGTGTAAGGGTTTAGTGAAGGTAGACAGAGTATCGTGCAACTATCAGGCATTAAGGTGTGAGTAAGTGTTGTGGTACCTTAGGAAGCTGTAGTGGTCAGGAAGAAAACTTGCTACAAGTTGAGAGAGAGCTAGTGAGGACTAAATGGACTATGTGCGAATGTCAATTGGGATCAATGTCTACGTTTCTGCAGTTTTGTTGATGTGAGAGCTTGTGTGTACCCTCTTGTGTTGTGTCAAATTAATATGCTATATGACAGAACTATTGTCGTCGAGTCTTGCTTCGAGAGTGAGGGAGCAAAAGTTACATCTTTAGACACTTGAAAGTGTGTTGATTAGTGTGTAACAGATAGCACTCATCAGAGAGTCAGGTCGAGTTGAGTAAGAAGAGTGCCTGATGTGAACTGTGATTGCTAACAGTAGGGCAAGTAGCTGGAGCGCAAGGAATTTGGCTGAACAGAAATGAGCTTGAATTGAAATTTATCGACTGTAATTTGTTGTTGCGCTGTGCTTCAGTACCGAAATATTTAATTTAATGGATCGCACAGGGTCAAAGGTAAAAGATCACAAGTTCAAGTTGTGTTGCTGAGATGGTAATTAAAAAAAAAAAGTCGAGAGGATCGATTTCATTGTACCGGGTTTTCCCCCATAGGGCTCGGTCTCTCTCTGCAAAACGACCGAGAGCATGGCACAGATCACGAACTCCGTAGCTCCGGCCACGATCTCCTTGGATATCTGTAAATACTGCACTCATGAATTAGAGGGCACATCCGTGGAGCAAAGTCAGGACCTTCAGAGCGTGAGGAAAACAGCTTTGACTTCTTCGCTACGGAGGCCCTCGAAAGTTGTGGTAATCATTAGTAATTCATAGACATTTGAGTGAGGACTGAGGACAGCAACCGGATGACGCATTTACTGGAACAGCAATAAACGATTACGTAGCCAACCCGAGTGTCGTCGCAATGAATGAGTTCCTACTAACTTAACCTATTATGGGGGGAAACCAAAGCCTGTGTGAGTTCAAGACAGAAGCAAAAAGTAACATCATTGCGTATACTAATAGAAAAACTTTTAATTAATGGCCTCCTACGACATGCTTGTAACAGAATATTGGGTCTATTCGTATCCCTCAAACCGAGGCGCTAAACCTACACTGAGACGTACTTTACTAACGCTTGTGCGGATTGGAAACTATGCCCAATGAAGCGACAGACATTCGTTACTGAAACTTGGCAGTAGTTGGGATTGTATAGTTAACCTTTTATATCTCATGAAGTTCTTTGCCTACAGTCAAGCCTACAGTTTTGTTGTTGTTTGCTTCAAAATTGGGCAAACGTTTATATATGTATTCGGAGTGGATAATCAAGCTTTGACATAAAGGATAAGGCTAGCAGTTGAGATAACATGGTTTAACATAACAGTAGAACTGAACAGAAACAGTACATAAATATGTACCACATCAAGAATAACTAATGATCTTACTGTGATTTCTTTAGCACTGAGGGAGATTAAAAAATTGTACAAACTATATTATTCTGAAATGTTTTGTTTATAAACTGTTATACACATGATTGTGTACACATTTTCTACATACAGGAGCACCTTTGTGCGGCCGCATGACTTTCCTTAAAGGTGAACTTAGACGTGAAGTAAACAGTGACAACATCTCTACGGACGATATCGATGATGGCTCAGATCTGGACAAGATAATAGGTGGTAGTTTTGCCATGTATGGGGAAATCCCCTGGATGATGAATTTACTATATGAAGGTGAACACTATTGTGGCGGCGCTATTATCAACGAGTTCTGGGTTAGCAACGAGTTCTGGGTTATCAACGAGTTCTGGGTTATCACCGCTGCTCACTGTGTGGTGTAAGTACAGTTAAACAGCATTGCAATAACAGTTGCGTTTTTAGGGAAACCTGTTATTGCCATGGGAAAGTTACATTTTAAATACCGATGTAGTAAAGAAGTTAAATGTAGAATAGCTAAAGCGAAGGCAACATTCTATAAAACGAAGAATGTGTTATGTAATCTCTCTGTGTCAACTGAGATAAGAAAGAGAATTTTTAAAAGCTATATAAATTCTATCTTGATATACGGAAGTGAACATGTACAGTTAGTAGACCAGTTGAACATGATGTGGGAGCTGCGGAGTTATGGTTTTAAACACGAATGATAAGAATGCCCTGGGAAGAATAGAAGAGTAACGAGGATGTCCTGAAAGAAACTGATTCAATAAAGAGAAATGATTGTCCCCATCAGAAAGAGTCAGTATGATCATGCGATGAGAAGGAAACAACTGGAGAACATCGTAGAAGTTGGAAAGCTGGAGGAGGCAAATTGAGAAAAGATGCTGGACAGTATGACAGCATGGCACGGAGGATCACCTGTGTCAGAGTTGATAGAACGTACACGTGACAGAAGGATGTGGATCAACACAGTTATCAATGCCACACGGCATAGACTTTAAGAAGAAGAAAATGTATCTATGTCTTTTTATCATCTTTTTGCCTCTGACGCACAAGGTATTCACAAGTTATCACGATTACTAATAATCTGCTGCTTTTCTGCTTGTGATATTTACAGACAAAGACCGACAATTAAGTCATGAGACTGATTTTATTATGACTAAGACAAAAATAGCATCTATGATTCACATGATCGAATCCAAAGAGGAACCTTTGTCTATGATCTGGTAACTTTTCATAGCCGCCCGATAGGCAGGCAACAAACAAGCCGCCATTTGGTTAACCTAGTCAGAGGTGCATTGTTACGTAATCAGCATGGGGCAAATAAAAAAAAGCTGACCTTAAATTATGTTTGAAACTCAGAAAATGAATCATTGCAACAGATGGATTGATGCGACAAGTTTATGAGGAAAATTTTTTATCTTGTGCACATATTTTCAGCTAGTGTTCACGGTTCAGAGGTGGTGTGAACATGATTACAAATGCAACTAGTCTTAGACGCCTAGTTTCTGTTCGTAATGAGGAATACATTGCAAAATTCCGAGAACGGATACAAGAAGATCGTTTTTCGACTGTGACGATAATGCTAGAAGTAATTTCGTAACATTTTAATGACAGATTTGGGAAAGAAAAACGGCTGATTGACTTTCTACCACACTAGGACATCACACAAGCGATAAACATCCGATGACACAAAGTGCGACCCTGCGGATGAGGATCGCCGTGTAGAGGTCCTAGAAACCGCGTTCAGACAATTGGCCATATTTATGGCCTGCCTATGTTGCGGCCCCTGGCAAAAGCCAGGGTGGGGCTTCAAAAAACAAAAAAAATTTCGTCCTAAAAAGGACGAAAAACCTGGAAAGATTCAGGAAAGAAAAAGTTGCTTTGCCGGTTTATATTCAGCACATAGCTATGTGTTTCTTCTTCATGACAATGTACCAGCTCAAAGGGTGATAGTTGTACGGGAATATTTGGCCCCAAAACAAGTGTGTGTTGTAAACCAACCACCCAGTTTCCCTCGATTTGTCTCCCTTTGACTATTTACTATACCCACAATTAAAGTTGCAATTGATAGGACGCTTCTGTGACGACATTGTTTACATTCAAAGGGCCGTAACATCGACTTTTAGGGCCATAACAACAGAAGAAGTACTTCTTTCTCCACGACACCTCAGGTTTTTTGTGTCTACACGAACATGATCAGAAATGAACACACAAACCCCCCCCCCCCCCCCCCCCCCCCCCCTTTTCCCAAAAAAAAAAAATGTCACACCAAAATAAAAATCATTTAGAAATACAAAACGAACATCACTGGCAAATCTTATAAAAGAAGAAGATACAGATACATTTGATCTTTGTACAGATTGCCGTGTGATAAGTTGGCAAGAGCAGCTCTTTTGATGACTGACGATAGAAATGATAGAAGTGGGCAACCTAATGATCCCCGCAGAATGACAGCAGTAAAGGAAATGAAGGAGTGTGAAATGACCTGAAATACTAGGGACACAAAAGATGCAGGCAGACTCAAAACCCCCTCCCATTCCCGCTCCTCTTGTCGCCTTGAGTGTACGGCAAGACCCACACGTCCACTAAAGTAATTTGCAAGACTCCACCCCTGCTTCCCCCTTGAGTGAATAGAAAGACATTCACGTCCCTCCCTTGCCCTCCTCCGCGACCCCCCCCCCCCCCCCCTTGTCGCCTTGAGTATACAGAAAGACACATACGCCCGCCAACGAGTTTAATGCAAGACTCCACCTTCCCGCCCGTGAGTACATGACAAGGATCTCCCGTACCCGTGCACCTTTCCTGCCCCAGAATAGCAAACTATGATTAAAAAGAGGTAAACAATAGATTTCGCAACAGGGAAACATGTTAGAATAATTATAATAATCGAAATAACACAAAATGTATGTATAACGGAGCATTTGCAAGTACAAATGCTCTTTATTTCAACATTTTTGGACGCCCCCTCTACACATCCTTGCACTTCTAGGGAATAGTTCCCTCCCCGACAACAAGGTTGCAGACCATTCATATTATTAGTAAGTTTTTGTTTAAATCAAACAAAGTGTTTTGGGACGCGACATTTCGTTTGTCTGCAGTTCTGAATGTCTCCAAATTGGAGCTTTACTACAGTGTGTCACTGTTCTCTTTGGGAATAATACGTGGTGAGGCCCCACTATTTTCCACAGGGCCACTTTCGCACCATTGTCTGTAACAATGAGAACTGATTTTTACCCGTCCACCACGAGAAACGAACCACTGTTCTCGAGGCTGTTGAAACTGAAAGCTGCATTCGCAAGCCTCTAAACCACGGAGCCAAATGTTTCATAACTGTCTCCTCAATTGTGGTTCTCTATTAATATCCTAACTCCCAAATGACGTCACAGGACAGTCCAAGATTTTATAGTAGGGTAAGACTGGGTTTTCCAGCTTTCTGATGCTTTCAATGACCCTAAAACATCTAGAACTGGTCCTGACCCTAATCCATCCTTGTTGTACGAGACACTGCAGCCTAGGTGCAACGTATGCATGCAGCCAAGGTCCAATGAATGCATGCAGGCTATATACAACTCCCTGAAATAATAGACTGCCCCATAGCCTGTGTAATTTTCCTGTTTTGGGCAGAACATTAATCAAGCATCCACATTTTTATTTCAATGCTTACTGACTCACTCTTTCAGCTGTAGTGTCTGGCTAACCTGCCATGCGTCTTAGTACACATATCCAGCAACAAAGATCTCTCAGATTTGGAGGTGACAAGTTTGATTCCTGTCATAGTAACTATAGCTTTCAATTTTTATGTTTTCTAAGGCGCCCTTCTATTTTGCTACTTGTTTCTATGAGTTTATACAGGCAGCCTAATTCATTATGTGGTTGCTGTTCAAGTTTCCTATCAACATTGACAATTTGCAACTTCTGTTTTCTAACCATGTGATCTTGTTGGGGATTATACTTGAGTTGATTGTATGTCTTGATACCAACTGCTTCTGACTTAGTTGGCTATATTTATTAGGATACATTTTTGCTTTAATGTTACCAATAACATTTTTTATTAGATTGATTTGTTGTTTTTGGTTTGCCTGGCTTTTGCAACTGAAGACCCAAAAGGTGGCGATGGTATGATAGTTGCAGGATGGGGAAGTCCAAAGCAATGTGAGTTCTTGGTTCTTTAGTTACACATGTTTCGTATTTTAAGAAGAACCACAATGTCTAGTATTATTTAATAATGCTAATTAGAGCACTAGACCATAAACATAACTACATGTAAAATGCGCTGTCTCCGCAAGGTCACTAACAACCCAAGAATAGACAGGGTTACGAATACCAGAGAGAAAGTTGGAATAAGAGCATGTCTGTATTATACCGACAGACAAAGAATGAAATGATTCAGCCGTTTAGTGAGAATGCCGCCAGAACAGACTGTATATAAGACTTTTTATAGCAGAACATTATGAAGGAAGGCGATGGCAAGACCAAGAAAGAGAATGATAAGTGGTGCAGCAGAAACAGGCAAAAAAGATGAAAAAATTCCATCGCCAAAAACATTTGAGACAAATAGAGAAGACCGGGGCACTGGGCTACAATCGGGTATCAGTGAGATAATGTAGTAGACAGTGTCTGGCATCAACCCCCCTTTTCCCTTCCCCTTTTCCCCACTAATCATATCAATCCCTCTGAAGGATGGTTGAAAAATCCTCACCTGGCGAAATTATTAAAATAGAAATAGTTAAGAAATATGAGCTTTAAAAAAATGTTTTAAGCTCTCTTAGTTAACAGTGTCTGGCAACTAACTGTGTCTGGTATAATTCCCCCCCCCCCCCCCCTTTTTTTTCCCCCAATCATATCTCCCTCTCCGAAGGATTGTTGAAAAATCATCGACTGGCGAAATTATTAAAATAAAAATAGTTTAGAAATGAGAGCTTTAAAATAATGTTTTAAGCTCTCTCTCAGTTAACAGTGTCTGGAATCAACCCCCCTCCCCCTCCCCCACTAAGGATAGGAAAGCGCCAATAGCACGTCGGTTGTCCTTGACAGCCGTAGCCCTCTTTGGCAAGAATGGTGAGGGTGGATATGGCGCTGTGCAACCCATTTGTATTCTTCCAGACCTGTGCCATGTTTTCAAAACACATTGGTGTGTTTCTTCTTCTTCTGGAAGCTCTGTTTCAAACTCTACTCAATCATAAGTGGGCGCATGGAATTATCTGGGGGATGTTAGGATTTACTCGATGTAAAGATTTGAGGCTGGTATCAGATACTCATGTTTACTATAGTGAATGCAGGTGCGCCGGGTAACTAATAATCAGTTGGACTGGCCAATGCAGTACCAAAAGGTGTCTTCATGATACATAACAGCCTGGATTTTAAAAGGTTCTTCAGGGAACCCGTGAAAATTACGGAAAGACAAATACCTATTGTCCAGATATAGTCTAGAACAGTGTGCGTCTCATACAATGGTCGGTGGTTTTTTTTACCAAATTATTTGTTAGAAAATATCCCTCACAGTGCCTCATTTAAGAATGCTTGTTCAGGGGCCACAGCATTCTGGGGAGAATCTGACATCAGCATGTATTGCGAAGAAACCAACTGCAGGAGAGGTTGTTACCTGAGTGAGAACATGCTGTGATTATGTGAAGATTGAGATCCTTGTCAAGTCATTCAAGAAGTACAGTATTTCAAATGCCTTAAATGGAACTGATGATGAGATTGAAAGAAAAGAAAAAGAACTATAATAAGGATTAGGGTTTGACAGTGACCAGGAGTTATCAGTATTCTGAATTTTGAATTTAGAATCGACAAGAGAGCACTGGTAGACTCGTATAAGCGCTCCATCCCTATCTTCAGCAGCAAGTGAAGTGTTCTAATTCCGACAGTACTAGTAAATGTCTGATTATATATCCGTCTCGCATCTCCCTTGTTTGCTGAGCGCCGGCCAGATTCTATGATAACGTTTCGCATCTCCCTTGTTTGCTGAGCGCCGGCCAGATTCTATGATAACGTCTCGCATCTCCCTTGTTTGCTGAGCGCCGGCCAGATTCTATGATAACGTCTCGCATCTCCCTTGTTTGCTGAGCGCCGGCCAGATTCTATGATAACGTCTCGCATCTCCCTTGTTTGCTGAGCGCCGGCCAGATTCTATGATAACGTCTCGCATCTCCCTTGTTTGCTGAGCGCCAGTCAGATTCTATGATAACGTCTCGCATCTCCCTTGTTTGCTGAGCGCCAGTCAGATTCTATGATAACGTCTCGCATCTCCCTTGTTTGCTGAGCGCCAGTCAGATTCTATGATAACGTCTCGCATCTCCCTTGTTTGCTGAGCGCCAGTCAGATTCTATGATAACGTCTCGCATCTCCCTTGTTTGCTGAGCGCCGGCCAGATTCCATGATAACGACAGATTTACTCAGACCGTAATGATCTATCTGTGGCTCGGCACTGTTCAGTTGCTCCCAAAGAGCCATCACAACATCCAGCTTGTCATGCATCAATTAGCCACCAAGTGGTGCAAAACAGGCCATTCTATCTGTCTGCTCATTTCCTAACACAACGGCATATCTAGAGAAAATATCCATAGGATGCTAACTACTAGGGACCTCTGAAGTGATGCTTGATACGGAGCTTGTCTGTCTCTATCTTTCGCATCTGTGAGTCAGTTCCAATAACGGCATGTGTGTACTGTTGATTCTCGGGAATTCTATTAGAATAAAACTTGAGTTCAATAACTTTTTGTCTCCATATTTTCTGACCCAAAAACGAAGTCCATCTTACGCATGAAATACACTTGTACTTAGGTAGTACGGCAGATAATTGCAGTCTGGGGAGACAGTTGAAGTGAAGAGAGACCATGCGATTTGCTCGTCAGTCAGCACTCAGGGGAATGAGAAGACTGCTATATTTACATGGGGATAGGATGTCTAATGCGTTGGCTACTGAAATTGGGGACGTGTAGTATCTGCGAATGCACCGAAAGCAATGACGTCGGGTTTAATCCAGACTTCATCTTCTTCTTCGTTCCTTCGCTTTAAATAGATTATCTATATCTTCAATGTTGTCACTGGTATAAAATTCACTGTCTGTTGTGATTCACTCGCGTCCCATAACATTTGGCTTGCACCGGTGTCTCGCTTGGCCAACATTTGTGCCTTGCTGTATTTAGAACAGACTTGGAGGATGCGATCTGTGGTACCACGTGCCCATTCACATTTGCATTTGCCTGATTTGCCGATTTTAAAATTTTTTGTACAGGTATTCTTAACTCAATACAATGTATTAATGGAAACGTTGTCTATTGTTTGAACGGTAATACATGTATATTCTGAAGATGAGTTGTCGGATGAATCTCCAACACTAAAGAAAGCCGACCGTTTGGTCTACGATTATGCGGAATGCAAGAGAGACTATGACCACTCAGTCACACCCAATATGTTTTGTGTAGGAACTAGAGCAGGAACTCCTGCACCATGCCATGGTGACAGTGGAGGACCAGCCTATTTTCCGACGCCAGGTAGGAGCTATTTTCTCTCTCTGTTTAGTAAATTAAAGTAAGTAAAGTACAGATTCCCTTTTACGCCTTTAGGCGCAACGTGTATGTGGGAAGAGCGCCCCTTTTTTTCAGACCCTCGGCACTAGGTGGGTAACATGGTTAGCATTACACCTGCCGTCTCTACTTCCCCAGGACAGCCACCGTGGTACCTCTTTTCAGGCTGGATCGACCTGCGACGCCCCATACCACGATACAAATACACACAGCTAGCAGTGTGTTTCGATCTCAGTAGATTGGAATTACGAGTCGGACTCGCAACGCCTAAGCCACGGACGCCGCTGTATAGTAAATTATCATGTGTAAGATAAACAAAAAACACGATGAAAAAGAAACGCATTGTTCATATGTTGAAGCATTTTTATTAGTTCTCATGAAAGCCCGTTCGCCTAAACACTTTCTACACTTAGTACTTCGACCAGATCAACAGGGTCGGGATAGGCACCAAGATGGGTTACACTTACGCATGCCTTTGTATTGGACAGATTGAATACGAAGTTGGCTTAATATTCCAAATTAAATTTCCGGATATGTACAAAAGGTATATAGAATGATGATATTAAAATTATTGAAATGTCTATAGGAATTCATCCATATCATTAACAATTGCAGTCGGGCTATCAGATTCCACCCCCCCCCCTCCCCCACTGATCTTTACTACTTCAGTATATTTTCTTGACATAAGGTTTATAATTGATCTCTGGTATTTAAAGACTGCAGCCTCCTACAATCCTAAGTCTCCACACAGCTGTTTCCTGAATATGTCGTCTCACCCACCTCCTTGTATAAATACTACTCCGCACTCTCAGTTGTTGAGTGGTCCCGATGCATGGCGTCCGCCTCTAGTGATGGAGGTTCCGGGTTCAATCCCGGGTGAGAGCTGGGACTTTTTTTCACGTGGACTTGAACTTCTAGTAATCCCCCCCCCCCCCCCCCCGCCCTTTCCTGGTCTCTGGGTAGTGAGATCTGACGCTCGTGTGCATTGCTGTGCACGTAAAAACTCCCCTCATTCATTCATTCTGTAGCCTGTCCCTCGCGGAACCTCGCTGCCATAACAACCCTCTGGAAAACCTTCCTATCCTGAGCAAGATGTCCTGCGTCTGATACACCCATCTGGAGATCATCTGCCACATCCTGCACCCATCTTCTCCTTGGCCTTCCTCTTCCTCTCTTCCCAGGCATATACCCCTCCATTATTGTTCTCTCTAGACTTCCATGACGTTTCAAGTGACCAAAATATTTCAATTTTCTTTGTTTTATTGTCTTTACTAGCCAACCCTCTTCAATATTCAGCTCTTGAAGTATGGATGCATTTGTTCTTTTCTTAACCCAAGATATTCTTAGAACCTGTCTGTAACATTTATATTCAAATGCATTTATGCGCTGTTCCGCTTGTTTAGTAAGTGTCCAGGTCTCACAGGCGTATGTTGCAATGGGAAAGATGCATGCTCTTAAAAATCTGACCTTTGTAATTCTATCTGTACAATTCCATAATTTATTCAGTTGTTTTAGTCTTTGAAGAGCAATTGATAGTCGCCGTTTAATTTCTTTCCCCTGGCCGTTGGAAATCGAAATGTAGCCTAACGACCCTGCCGGGGCAAAATTTGGAGTTAAAAATCGACCCAAAGTATTTCAGAATCCTCGCCGGTGCTACAGAACCTGTGCACTGTGTGAGCTTCTTCGGACTCCGACTTGAGTTAAAAGAAGAACGGAGCACTTGTGTGTTACTACTCGTGTGCCATGATATTATTCCATCGTTCAAACCTCAAACTGTTTTTTTTCAAGTGCATGTATTTAGCCGACTAAACACATTTGGAGAAAAGTATACAGTTTTAGTTTTGTCTAGTACACCTTCTTATGGACTACAAGTAGTCTGACCATGGAGGTCATGGCTGTGACTAAAGCAGAAACATGGCTAGGGACACAGACTTTCACTGGATCATGCTTTCTCAGTGACTCAATGAGTATGCTCAGAAAGATAAGGAAGTGCTGGCTCTACAGAATTCACGGCTGACAAGGATTAGTTTCATTATTGTGCCTGGACATGTGGGGGTACATGGAAACGAGCAAGCAGATAGCCTTGCGGGTGAGGCTACTGAAGAAGCCGGACAAGCCATGGACCAGGCTGATATACTGAATACGCTATGAGAGTTAAGACGTTTGCGTGTACCAACTGAGAACTGTGAATCTGCAACCATGGTCAGACTGCAAAAACAAAATGTTAAACGGGCTGTCGCCAAACAAAAATACTACTCGGGTATCCAACGAATAATAATAAACCAACACAGAAATGGTGTCGTTAACCGCTACACGCTGCTGGATTTACTAAGGAGGGAAACGAGCACTTATGGACTGAGTGGTTCGACTTGCAATGAGGATAATCTGTCGACTAACTAACTAACTAACTAACTAGTTCCTTATGGGTGCCACGTGTAGCTCTGGTTATCTCTAGGCGGAAATAGGCACCCTAGCACGTTTTCTGAAATGTATCCTGGGCTACAGTTGCATTTGCGGAAGCCACCCTCTATTTGAAGTACTGCATGAACGTTATATTCTCAACCCTTTTTCTTTCTTTCTAAGTCTTACGGCCACACAATGCCAAATGGCATTATAAACTGTTCTGAATGTTTTCAGATACCACGACTGTATATCTATTGAATATTTCTTTTATAACAACGGTTTCGAGTCCCGCACTGCAAGCCTTTCTCCGAACACGACGCTGGCACAGAAAAAAAAAACTGAACACTACCAAGATCAAACTGCAATTTTAGATCAATAGACAGTCAGTCAGTCAGTCAGTCAGTCAGTCAGTCAGTCAGTCAGTCAGTCAGTCAGTCAGTCAGTCAGTCAGTCAGTAGCATGTCCTTTGCAGAACCTTGCTCCCTAAACAACCCTCCAGAAAACTTGTCGATCACAAGCAAGATGTCCCGCATCCAAAACCCCCATCTGGAGATCTTCCGCCACATCCTGCACCCATCTTCTCTTCGGCCTTCCTCTCCCTCACTGTCCAGGCATATGCCTCTCCATTATTGTTTTCTTTAAACTTTCGTGGAGTTTAAAGAGACCAGAATATTTCAATTTTCTGTGTTTTCTTGTCTGTAATAGCAAACCTTCTTTAATATTCAGTTCTGGAAGTATGCATGCATTTGTTCTTTTCTTTACCTATGATATTCTCAGAATCCGTCTGCAACATCTGTATTTAAAGGCTTTTGTGCGCAGTTTAGCTAGTTTAGTCAGTGTCCAGGTCTCACAGGCGAATGGTGCAATAGTAAAGATGCATGCTCTAAGAATACTAATTTTCGCGTATGATTTATAAAAAAAAAAAAAAAAAGATATAGATCGATGATGTGAAAATGACCCTTACAGATACAAGTTTGCCGTTACTCTGTATTTGCCTGTATTTATTCGTGGTTGTAGGTCAGCGTGTTTTCGACTCTAAAGATTTAGGTCTGAGTTGCTATTGCTGTCGCTAAGCCCTGTTTAGGTTAAAGATTTTATCCTCCACCGCCCTCCCGCTCCCCCCACGAGAGAAAAAAATTATAACATTACTGAGGATTTGAACCCACGTCTCCCCATTTAGACAACGGTGTTCTAAAACTTCAGTCTGCCACTACTTAATGTGAACCACTTACTTACAATAGCAACGCTGGGTGTGGGGTAGGTGCAATGTGCTCTGCTAGGGGTTTGATTAAATTCCTCACATTGCTATATTGACGTACACACAGTTGCTAGAAAACACCAGACGACGAAGGTTTAGTTATTGATCTTTATTCGCTGTTACTACAATCTCACTGACAACGCGCTCCTGGCATTCTCGTGGTAGCTATGCACGGCTGATTCTTGATGACCTTGCCATTTATCTCACGCGCTGATTCTCTCCGCTCATATCTTTTAAATCATAAATCTGTATCTAACTAACGTACTGTAGTTGGTATTTGTACATGATGAAACTGGCAATCAGGAAACATTCATTTCTGCTCTCGATCAAATGCACGTGGTCATACGTTCTCCATTCTCATCAGCTGCTCTCTCGCACACGACCGCACACATCCAGGTCTGAACTTCAACTGCCTTCCTACCCTCCCTGGGTTCACATCTTCCTTTCCAGTCTCACGCTTTACTCGTATCCCTCATTCACTCACCACGGGATACTCGAAACCTGCTTATCTCGTTTTACACTTGTTTTACTGGTCTTCCAATCGGGAACTCTCTGGGATTTCCCCGGGAATTCACAACATTACAGTAGGTAGGGTAAATAGAGTAATGCGGTTTGAAGTCATGACAAGAAAAAAAACTTATATAACAATGAGAAGCTAAATACAAGGCAGGGGCACATGTAATGTCCAGCTTAACACAGAAAGCGCTATCAGAAAAAGACAACGGAATGTGTATTTCTAAACACAATGAAATACAATATAACAGAGCCAACGTATCCCATATAGGACCCCTCTCTGGGTGTTTAATGGTAAGGACGGAGCGAAGAGCAATGGCTATATGCATCTGGCACTTGATCAGAAAATTTGGATTGAGTAGAAAACCAAATCCCAAATAGTAGCAGCCAGTGCACATTCCAAGACCTTCCTCTTTTCAGTCTGTGATCCTTAGCTCTCCACCCAAAGCTGCATGCAGAAGGTGTTTCTTGTCTGCAACTACCCTGACTTTGCTTGCTGAACTGTGTGCCTATTTTCAATAGTATACATTGCAAGTGTTTATCGCATACATACTATCCTGGTATCTCTTGTACATGGCAGCATGGCTTCATTCTGTATGCGTTCAAGTTTCATCAACTGACACTTTGATATGGTATGCATTCCATGTACATATTTTAACACGGTGTTGTTTCGTTAAAGGCGCTAAGACCAATGACGTATACAGGTCGCAAAACCATCGAACCATTATTAATGACACAGTTTCTAATAAATACCTCAACTTCACAGCGGTATTTAGCGGTGGAAAACGTTGTCATCGTGTGTTTGAACTGGTTAATTGTTTAAAGAGATGACAAGCGATAAAATACGCGAGCTTCTTGCCTTGACAAGATCAGGGAAACTAGCGCGGCTATACTGGAAGCTTGTATTTTGCATTTCACAAAATGTCATGATCTTGAAACGCGGGCCTCATAAACTCGACTGGATCAGTCACAGCTACGATGCAGAATGGGAGATATTTGTCCACCGCTGCAGACATGGAAGGCCAGGAATCAGGGAACTAAACACCCCTGACGACTCCGAGTTCTCTGGAGAGACAATATCTAATTGTCCTTGAACTGAGATGCACCTGGAAGGGAGAAACCCAACAATTAGGCCGCTGATAGGAAAGCCTTGCCTTTTGTCTGGCATCCCACTGGAAGTAAAGATAGTGTTGTAATAATTATGCCATCTACATTTGTGATATTTCCTTGCCGAATGTATGTTCTGATAAATTGTATTGCAGATGGATTCGTCTTATATGGCATTATTTCCTTTGGAGCTAATTGTGGTAATCCTGGCAGCCCCGAAGTGCTGATGAGTATTCCCAAATTTCGAAGATGGATCGAATATCAGATGAGAACATACAGTTTGGGCACCCAGGGTCTCCTGCCTGTTCGTAAGAAATTGTCTATAATGTAGAATTTGACCATGTACCGATGAATTATTATCTTTTACAAAACTACGCTCTTGTTAAGGCTCACCATAAAGTCTACCTTTCATTGGCTAATTTTCCATCCTAATATACTCTCTTAGCCGATGCCTCTTGAATTTCGTGTGCCCACATTCCTATCCTATGCTATCAGTCCCAGAGGTGGTGACTTGCAACCAAGCAGAACAGAAATTAGTAACCATGGAAATAAGGTGCCTGAGAAAGATTGTAGGATCGACCAGAAGAGATAAAATCAGAAATGATGTCATACGAGATAAAGTCGGCACAGAACCAATTGTAAAATTACATATAAAGACAGCAGATCAAATGGTTTGCCACTGGAAAAGAATTCCCTCTGATGCTATACGATACAAAGCATATAACAGAAGAGGAGACGTAGATCGAGAGGTAGACCGAGAACAAGATTTGCAAGATAACATCAGAGAAAGTCTACAGCACCACGATGTGTCTATTGTCGAAGCAGCCAGAAGAACACGAAGCATGACCTTTTTTATCTCTCACGTGAGTAGAAGCAGTAGAAGAGGACGTAAAAAATGTAAACGTTTTCCTACTTCTGCCTCTGCCTCGCTTTCCTGACTTATACACTCCATCATCACTTTCTCCTGGTCCCGCGTCACATGACTTAAATACCCCAGATTTTAGCGAAGGATGCTGTTTAAAAGCCATTTCTTCTCAATGCTCAGATTATTATGCACGATATCGATATGTTTCTTCTCTCTGGTCCATAGTATTTAAAGAATGTTTGCATCGCATTTCAGCCTGGGTAAAAATATTTAAGTAGGAAGTAATACATGGATACTGTATGGCGATGTAAAATAAACTGCCATAAGAGTAAACGGTTTCGTACTTTGTTATTTCATATTTGTGTATGTGTGTATGTAGGCGTGTGTTTGTAGATGTGTGTGTGCCTGTGTGTCCCGTTTGTTTATACCTGTGTTTGTGTGTGTGTCCGTGTGTGTGGGAAGGACAGGTGATGTCGGTGTTTGTGCATATAATCTAACGATGTTGACACACTATTATGTCACAATGGTCCCATGACTGTAAACAGACTTCTGTCTCATCTGCTACCAGTCATTTTTTATCAAGATTATCTTTCAAGACATAATGCTTAACTGTCCAAGATCAGCTAATGTTTTCAGTTTGCCGCCGCGTCTCTTCTATGAATTTTCCGTCATCATGTATACTAAATCCATTCCTTCCCACATATCTTTTTAACAGGATTTTGGGCGTCACTACTTCTAATCTTAAAATACGGATAAGTGTTGATGTTTAATCCATGTCCTTCTTCAATTTTTTTTTTATTATTAGGGTTTAAAGCCTGTTTCGCTTAATCCATAATTTTTATTTTTTTTTAAATTTTTTTTTTAAAACATGTTTTTTTTTGTAGTCATTATTCTACTCGATCTGAAAAAAATAAATAAAACACAACTGTATGCAACATATATTTTCTAACTGTAGCACTTTAATAACCCACAATTGTAACATACACTGTTGCTGAGCAGGTGGGCAGAAACTTGTGGCAATGAAATTTTCCCTGTTTGTCATGATGTAGACATCAAATGGCTCTGTCTGGAGATTATTAAAGCTGAGATTGACAACAGAATCTGGTCGACATCTTCATTCAAAGGAAAGGCAAGGCAGACATCCAACCAAATCGCTAAAGGCACCACTGGATATGGAACTCCAAGTGCAAAGCGTTGAGGATGGTGTGTGCATCAGGTTTTACGTGCTATCTCTTCATGGGAGTTTGCCCATCAACACTTCTTTTATCCTGAATATAGCCACTAAACATACAAACACTGACACCCCCCCCCCCCTCCCCCCACAGACGTACATATCTTGATGCGAAAGTGTTTTCACAACTCCTTGTTGTCTCTCTAAGCTCTGCAGTAAACTACCAATTATAGTTGTTACTTACATGACTAGGGGGGGGGGTGGGGGGGGAGAGAACAGAGTGGTGTCGGTGCTTGGTGCTACCTCGAGTGCTTGAGGTCCCAGGTTCAGGCCCCAGTGAAAGCTGGGATTTTGTAACGTGAACTTCTGGTAATTTCATCTGGTTTCTGGGTAGTAAGATCGGACGCCTGTGTGTACTGTTGCACGCGTATAAAAGTATCTTGGCAGTTGGAAATCGAAGAGAGAAGTCTAACGGCGATGCCCGGACAAATTTTTGAATTAAAAATGTCAGGATCCTCGAAGGTGCTATAGAGTTCGTGCACAGCTCTGGGATTCTTCAGACTCAGGTTAACATTAAAAGTATTTGTTACTTCAACCACCTCTATTCCATAGGAGTAGACGGATTTTGTTTTAAAGACGTAAAGTTGAGCTTTTAATTAAAAAAAAATATAACTCAATATGTTTTTGTCAACTAGTGAATACTTTGATGATGAATTCCAGTATTCGAACAATGGAAACTATAAATTATCATAATGAAATGCTGGTATTCATTATCTTTAATCCCAGGGCGCGTTCCGTTGCTCCATTTAGGAAAACAAAGAACACACTCCCTGTCTTCAAAACAGATACGTCGTTTAAAAAAAAAAAAAACATATTCTCTAAGGTGTTTTGAACACACGATCAAAAATATACATGACAGAGTGGCACAAAACTGTCACACAGTAGTAAGTCAAGTACGACAATATCCTCAATTTAGCATATTGGTGCAATGATAATGTTATAGTTATTGACCCATATATCTACCTATAAGTTGGAACAGGATGGTTGTCATACCCTGTGTCACATGACTCGCCTTTACCTCACAAGTTAATCCCTGGAAGTCAGTTTTAGCCAGGGTGAATCCAGTAGTCAAGGTTACCGTCATGCTAAAACTTCAGGATGTGTCATCCAATTTTCCTTTTTCAAAATGTGATCATTTATTGTGAATTGTCTTCTTCTATGCTTGGTATTGAGTTCTCTTTGTCTTCTTTTTCTTTTTCGATCCTTCAGTCGGAAAGCTTATACTAGAAGGCCAGCAGCCTTTATGAAAGCTACCATGCAGTCCATATCTTCTCGTTTACCATACGGCACTTTCGTGTGCCACACTGCTGACACGTCTCTGTGTTTCCTATACCAAAACGGTTGAATATATGTTGACAAAATCTGTTGTTTCCTGCCTTAGTTTGTATGTAATGCATTGTCCCTCTCTAAAGAGGCTATGAAGTGAGTCTTGAGGAAAGAATTTAGTGTGTGCATCCAGCCACCTTTCTTGGATACCGGTTTGCAATAATGTCTTGGTCTCTTAGTGGGGTAGGTCACTTTTTGGTTTGTCCCTGTCGCTTCTAGCCAATCTGTCCACTATTGCATTGTCTTCTAGGCCCCAGTGTCCTGGTATCCACTGTATTACAGATTGTTCATCGAATGGAATATGTGTGAGAGATTAAAAGCAGAATAGGTCAAGCGAAGGCAGCATTTCAGAAATTTAAAATATCTCATGCAATGAGTGGCTCTCATTTATTGTCAGAAAGAGAGTGCTAAAATGTTGCATAGAACCTGTTCAGCTGTATGGCAGTGAAACTTGGAATGTCAGTGAACAAATTAGGAAGAAATTTGAAGCAACAGAAATGTGGTTTCTGAGACGATTGTTAAGAAATCCTTGGACGGCCAGAGTAACTAACAATGATTGAAAGAAGCTAATCAAAGTAAGTCTCTCTATACAATAATGTACAGTAATGAGAGAAAGGCATTACAAAACATCGTGACAGCTGGTAAGATCAGTGGGAAGAGGAGTAGGGGCATTCCAAGAGAGATGATGCTGGATGGGCTGAAACGATGGCATTGAGGGATATCATCAAGAAAACTGTTCCTGGCAACCAGGGATAGTGATCTGTGGTAATGCATGAGCGCCTACGCCAGTTAGCAATGCACATGCTAATTATGCGTCTTGGTTCAAAGGTTGCTCTTAAATACGATAGTGAGTCACCATGTTTTAGTGTCTGAATATCATATGGAAGCGAAGCTTTCTGGGGTTTGGTGCCAAGACTGAAAAAGGTGTGTGTTGTTTTGGTCCCATTTAGAGGCATGTATCGACTATTAGACCACGTCTCTAGAATTTCGAAGTATTTTCGAACCCTTACTGTGCTGCGCCAATAGACTCCTCTGATCTCATAGCGTCAATTCATTGGCGTATATGACATTTGGAAGTCCATTACAGAGGGTTGAATTTATGACATTACTATAAATGAGGAAAATAATTTGGAACAGAACACCGCCTAGTGGGACTCCATGTTTCATTATGCCTGATCTGCTCCCTGAACCCTTTATCTTTAACTCTTGTAGTTCGATTTTCAAGATATTTTACGATCCAACTAAACATGTGATGTTATAATCCACTTTCAAGTGGTTTAAGTAGTTTGTGTTTCAGTCCAAATCTATACACTTTGTCAAAGACTTTTTCCATATCCACTCAGACTGTAATAGTGTGTTTATTTTTCGTGATTGATTATTGGTCCGAAGAAATAAACCAGTTAAACTAAGGTGATTCCACTTCTTCTTTTTTCTTCGTTCACTGGCTGTGAATTCCCGCGGAAGGTCCTTGTATTTCGTCCATTTGGACTTTTGGCTTTTACCTGGACTTAAGTTTCGCGTGTACACTCATTTTAATGGCTTATTTGTTTGCTTTTCCCTGCCTCATCGGCATATGTACTTCGACTTCGATTGAAGACGTCTTGGATTACTGTGGCATTGTTTTGTGTGGTTTGGGATGTCTCTTGTGTGTGGTGTCCTCTTTGTCTCTTTATCTACAGGTGTTTATCCCCGAGGGCCCTCTTTAGGGCAGCCCTATGTAGAACTGTCAGCCCTCAAGGGAAGGCAAGGACAGATCATGGGCATTCCCCGCCATCCAAGGATGCTTCCATAAAAGCAGAGCTGACACATGACGCGCTGGTTCTGGTCTTACCCAGGGAATCGTCACGTCCTACTGATAACTGCTTAACCTCACAACCGTGTATTGAGCATCCTGTTTGACACTCAAGCGAGTGGGGACAATGGATGCGAACATTTAGACATTTTTCCAGTTAGTACGATTTATGATGGTCGGATTTTAAGCTTGCTCGTGTTCTGTAGGATCTATCTTTGTCGGACATTAGGGCCTAGCCAGCCGGTGACGACGGCGCTGAGGGTTGAAAGAAGATGTACACAGGTATGATCGTACTGCTAGAAACCGCCCACAAGAGATGTTACTCGTCTAAGCTGCAGGTAAATATCTTAGTGAAAAGTTGAGTCTCAGCAGCACAATTTCACATTCACTTCACAGACTTTTAGGCAAGCGTTTTGGTTTAGTTGCACATTTGGCAAGCAGACTTTAACATGTTCCAAATGAGTTTTGATATACTTTTTCACCCATGCGTTTGGGGGCGGGCTGATGAGAGCCAGAAAGGATATTACACCTGTGGGGGCCGACAACACCGAAATCCCCTGACAGCCCTCTTAATGCTCATTTGTGACATTATTCCTGGTGCACAACGAGGACGTGCTTCAGAAGTCTTGCACGAGGTTCCGTAAAACCAGAACAGCAAAAGGCTAGCGCCAGAGAGAGTTACGGAGTATCTCCTTATACACATTAAATCAGAGTTAATTTCCCTCACTTCTGTGCTATAAATCACCGCGACACACTGTGTTGATTCAAGAACTGACGTCACAGAACTTGGGGTATTCCTGTATCCACCGACCCAATCTACAGCAGCCAGCGCAGGGTTTCAGTGCCAATGGTGCCAGGATAGTCTGTTTATTTTCCGTCCTGACCGATAAAATAAATTTCCTGTTCCGAATTGTACTGGCGCTCCCATAAGTCCTTAATCACGTCTGCCTTATCATGCATCAATATTCCACGAAATTGTGCAGAGTCAGCCTGTCTATCACTCTAATTATTTCCCAAAACACCGGTATACTCTTGAGGAAAGATCCCGACAATGCTTTAAATCCGTGACCTCCGAATAGAAGCATAAACTCTGCACGAAACATGCCTGTCCTCACCTTCCCCAGGATGCTTTCTGCGTCTGTTAGGATCACGATGTGTGTGTGTGTGTGTGTGTTTTTGTATGTGTAGTGTTATATAGCAAGCGGAAAGCTGCAGTGACTATCTCCACCTCCATTCTCAAGCTTGATGTTTTAGTATCATATGCTAAGCTCTCCTATACCAAACATGGACCATTAGCTGCTGCTAAGAAACCCCAGTCAATTTTGCCTCTTGACATCGAACCATCTGAATAAATAATAACATCACTCGATTGAGCATCATGCTAAATTAATTGCTAAATTTCCACCACCTGGCACCTGATGGCCACTCCCTGTACTACGGTCTCAGTGTGATTATGACTCCACATATGTTTGACTGCTCAGCTTGCAGTCTGGCCTGGTTCATTAGGATGCAGACAAGTCTGACTGTGTCTTCCACCTGAGCCATCCATGACTTCTCTCGTATCAGCCGCAGACCCTTAACTGCTTTCAAACGCATTGTGCAAAGAGTGATATGTGTCTAGAGCTACTCTGAGGTATGACTTCGCCTGCAGCATCGCAAGCCTACCTGAAACTGTCGTTAACAAAGGATGTATCCCATACACACTACTGAGGTGTCTGGTACACCCCAAAATGACCCGCGTAGTTGCTTTCTGTATGCACTCAGCTTAACCTGTTGACTCTTTGAGACAGTGAGCAGTCTAAGTACATAATTAATCACTGGAACGGGGGGAACCAAGTGCTAAAACAGTGTGAAAAGCATGCTCTGCTCTATGTCTGTTGCAGCCACTGTCTCCACGTGGTCTTGACTGACAGGTCCCGGTTGAAGTTGATTCCCTATACATCAGTTTGCTTTCTCTATTGACATTTCTACCATCTATAGTGTGGCTTGGGGGGTCAGCTGTGACAATCTGGATGTCTAGAGAACACAAAAAAGACGCCTTTTCTGAGTGGACGACAGCTCTTTTTTCTCGAAATCAAGCGCTGCCGATGTCGTTTCTCGTATGTTCTGGAACCATTCAAAAACCTCAGAAGCAAAACTGGCTGCATTTGACCAGGTATTTTTGCCTAGATTGTATTTCCCCAGACTTTTGAAAGAAGCTTCTCTCTTTTTAAAAACAACCTTATACTCCTAACAGCAACACTCATTTTCATAATACAGGGAAAAAATTAAATATTTCTGCCTTGCGATGTTCGCAGCAGACTGCACAGACAACAGCAGTAAGCTGCTTTAAAAAAAAAATTTTTTTTTTATGACACTATAGTAGGTCATTTACAATTAGCTGCAGAACACTAAAGTCGTATCATGGAAATCTATTCAGGGAAGTGTGTCACTGATTGTGATTGTCAGTACTAAACGATATGTGTTTTATCGCTTCATGTGTGTGATATTCAACTATGTGTTATAAAAACGATAACAGCTAACGCGAATGCCTTGCACAAAAGCTGACACTACCGTCTTGGAAGAATCAGCTAATAAATGTATTTGAAATTCAAAGTTCTGTACAATCTAGAAAGCATTATCTAATACACTTCTGTGAAATCAAACGTACTATACAATCTAGAAAGTATCATCTAATACATTTTTGTGAAATCAAACGTTCTGTACAATCTAGAAAGTATCATCTAATACATTTTTGTGAAATCAAACGTTCTGTACAATCTAGAAAGTATCATCTAATACATTTCTGTGAAATCAAACGTTCTGTACAATCTAGAAAGTATCATCAAATACATTTTTGTGAAATCCAACGTTCTGTACAATCTAGAAAGCATCATCTAATACATTTCTGTGAAATAAAACGTTCTGTACAATCTAGAAAGCATCATCTAATACATTTCTGTGAAATCAAACGCTCTGTACAATCTAGAAAGTATCATCTAATACATTTCTGTGAAATCAAACGCTCTGTACAATCTAGAAAGTATCATCTAATACATTTCTGTGAAATCAAACGCTCTGTACAATCTAGAAAGTATCATCTTATACATTTATGTGAAATAAAACGCTCTGTACAATCTAGAAAGTATCATCTAATACATTTTTGTGAAATCCAACGTTCTGTACAATCTAGAAAGCATCATCTAATACATTTCTGTGAAATCAAACGCTCTGTACAATCTAGAAAGTATCATCTAATACATTTCTGTGAAATCAAACGTTCTGTACAATCTAGAAAGTATCATCTAATACATTTATGTGAAATCAAACGCTCTGTACAATCTAGAAAGTATCATCTAATACATTTCTGTGAAATCAAACGCTCTGTACAATCTAGAAAGTATCATCTAATACATTTATGTGAAATCAAACGCTCTGTACAATCTAGAAAGTATCATCTAATACATTTTTGTGAAATCCAACGTTCTGTACAATCTAGAAAGCCTCATCTAATACATTTCTGTGAAATAAAACGTTCTGTACAATCTAGAAAGCATCATCTAATACATTTCTGTGAAATCAAACGCTCTGTACAATCTAGAAAGTATTATCTAATACATTTCTGTGAAATCAAACGTTCTGTACAATCTAGAAAGTATCATCTAATACATTTATGTGAAATCAAACGCTCTGTACAATCTAGAAAGTATCATCTAATACATTTCTGTGAAATCAAACGCTCTGTACAATCTAGAAAGTATCATCTAATACATTTATGTGAAATCAAACGTTCTGTACAATCTAGAAAGTATCATCTAATACATTTATGTGAAATCAAACGTTCTGTACAATCAAAAAGTATCATCTAATACAATTCTGCGAAATCAAACGTTCTGTACAATCTAGAAAGCATCATCTAATCAATTTCTGTGAAATCAAACGTTCTGTACACTCTAGAAAACATCATCTAATACATTTCTGTGAAATCAAACATTATATACTATCTAGAAAACATCATCTAGCACATGTCACAGACCTCTGGGAGACCTTGATGGTCCATGGCTAGTGAGTGGGCCTCTGACAGACAATTTAAACCTGACACAAACTGAACCCGAACGTACGCAGAGCACACATGAAGATCTTTAATGTAAGTATCATCATCATCATCAGGTGCCTTGCCGACTGGCGTGGGCGATCATGCCTCTCCATAATCTGCGATCTCCTGCAGCATGTATCAGTTCATGTGCCGACACACCTCCATGCCATGCAACAAGACTGTCAAGCATCTTCTGTCGTTGTCTTCCTCTATCTCTTCTTCCACATATTTTTCCAGTGGTCGCAACATGTTCTATTTTTCCTCTTCTCATACCATGGCGGAAAAATGATGACTGCCTCCTTCTGATGTTTGTGATAAGTTGTCAGTATAGATATTACAATGAAAAGTTTACTTGCCGCTGTATGGCCACATGTTACCTGGAACCCTGGCCGAGCGAGCTTTACAATCACTAAGCTTTCCAGTTCGTTACCACACGCAATCCCAGATGCACAGACCGCACCTCTGCAGGGGACGCTCTTGTACCTTGTCACCTGAGTTCACCAAGACGTCAGAGCTTCTGTCAAGTGCAGTGTCATTGTTGCATGGCTAGACAATAACTCACATGACATGCATCTAACCGATTCAACTAGTCAAAAGGGATTAACAAAACTTACGTACTGTGAAACAACACCACACCTTTAAACATTAAACTACACAGCACAAACACGAGTATCCCACTATAACATAACAATGTAAATAATCTATGCAATCACTAAAGTATTATCCTAATCCTAATGTTCTATCCCTGTCCAGCTAACAAGTCCTGTCTGTCCAAAGTCTATACATCGAATCCCCGGTGGCTTCCAGTCTCGTGACTTTTGATTGCTCAACCCGTTCAGTAAACGTTATGCAAACAAACATGCCAGGAACCTTCCCGGACAAGAGTTCACTATTACTTGCGATCTTCAAGTGGTCTCTTGTGAGCGGTAGTTTCCCCTCGGTGTCGCTAGCACATACTTGGCCAGTAACGACATTTACTGTGTTAACCCTTGTGTCAACTCTGGGATGTACCCTGCATATGGTACACCATCTTTATGGTCTAACCCGCCACATGACTGTACCCACAGGGTTCTGACATGTAGAATTCTGTGAAATCAAACGTTATGTACAATCTAGAAAGCATTATCTAGTATAGTTCTGTGAAATCAAACATTATGTACAATCTAAGAAACATAATCTAATACAGTTCCCTGCGATCATAGACAAACAAAACCTTTCTCTACACTTCATAATCAATATCGGCATGAAATATATGGTCAAAAATTTAACCGAACTACACATGAATGGATGATATAATACCCCCCCCCCCCTCAATCCCCACGGCATGTGAATGGAAGTGACCCACCTGTAAAGAAAAAAATGTTATGATTATGATAAACACTGAAATGAATTTGTGTCAAATTTCCTGGAAGGAAAAAGCACACATCTAGTAGCACCAGTATTTCATGAAGCCGCATTCTGTTTACTGTTGATGAACTACTGGACACACAAAGGAAAGTCTTGACAGCCTTGCTTGTTTGCTGAATCAACATATGTGATTACATTCAGCATCCAGCATTCAAAAGACATAATTTTTCAAATACTGTTGATGATTATCTCTCTTTCTGAGCCCACACTTAATCAGTAAAACAGGGATTGGAAATGGAAAAGAAAATGGAGGTGGGGGAAGAGAAGATTTTATAGTTTTTGTTGACTGTGGACCGTTTTTTTTTTTTTATTTGACATGATGTGCGGACTGAATTTTCAAGTAGCTGGCTAGTGCCTACAGAAAAAACAATTTCCTCTAAAAAATGTCTGCTCTTATCCTGACACTTTAACTGTGATTCAAGAGATCATAGCTAATGTCTAGGGAAGGCCATTATGACAATACCAAATCCATTAAGCTCCTCCCAATGAAAAAAAGTTGTCAGCTTTGAGCTCCCTAACCTAACCTAACCTAACCACCCCCACCCCCCACTTTAAGCACATTTTTATTAGAACACACTAAAACAGCTTAGGTTCTCTCCCCTGTATTATGAAAATGAGTATTTTTCTGTTAGGAGTATAAGGCTGTTTTTAAAAAGAGAGAAGCTGCTTTTAAAAGTCTGAGGCAATACAAGTCGAAGTACATATGCCGATGATCCAGGGAAAAGCAAACAAATAAGCCAATAAAACGGATGTACACGCACAACTCAGGTCCAGGTAAAAGCCAAAAGTCCAAATGGACAAACTACTAGGACCTTCCGCCGGAATTCACAGCCGGTGAACGAAGAAGAAGAACAATCAACTTAGTTCAACTGATTGTGTCTTCGGACCAATATTCATTCACGAAAAATAAACACACTTTTACAGTCTGAGTGGATATGGAATCGGTCTTCGACAAAGTATAGAAATCTGGACTGAAACAAAAGCTACTTGAAAGTGGATGATAACATCACATGTTTAGTTGGATCGTAAAATATCTTGAAAATCGAACTATAAGATTTAAGATACAGGGTTCAGGTAGCAGATCAGGCTAAATGAAAAACGGAGTTCAAAAAGGCGGTGTTCTGTCCCAAATTTTTTTTCTCATTTATAATAATGGCATAAAGTCAACCCTCTGTAATGGAGTTCCATATGTCATGTACGCCAATGATCTGACGCTACTGAGATTCGAGTGGTCTATTGGCGCAGCACAGACAAAGCTTCAAAAGTCCTTTGAATTTCTAGAAAAGTGGTCTAATAATTGATACTTACTTACTTACTTAGTCGCCCCTCTTCTACCTTAGGGTGTAGAGGTTTGCCAGAGAGATCGCCAGACGTCTCTATCAGCAGTTTTCTTTCTGGCTTTGTTCCATTCCAGTCCTCTGTCAATTAGGGACTGTCGGATGTTGTCTTCCCAGCGCACCCTGGGTCGTCCCAGAGGTCTGATTGCCTGGTTCTTAGCCTCCCATGCTTGCCATGGTGGCCGATTTTCTCCCATTCTGCATACATGTCCAAACCATCGTAACTGTGACTGATCCACTCGGGTTAGTAAGGGCTGGGTATCAAGATCTTGACGTATTGTCTGATTGCGGACTTTGTCCCTTTTTGTCACTTGGACCACCTTTCTCAGGTATCTCATTTCCGAGGCCTGCAGCTGGCTTCTGTAAGCTGTTGTCATTGCCCATGACTCACACCCATAAGTCAGGACTAGTACATAGGTAGAGCGGTAAACAGCCATTTTCGTCCTCTTGCCAATTTCTCTTTTGCTAAGAAACCCTCGGTTTATGGCCTGGAAGAGTCTCCCAGCAGCTGCTTTTCGTGTAGCCAGCTCAGTCTTAATGCCTCCATTTTGGTCTAATACAACTCCAAAGTATTTGAACTGGTTAACCTGCTCCAACGCATACTGTCCCATCATGATCTGGTGTTTTTTCTCCTCTCTTGAGATCACTATGGTTTTAGTTTTGGAGATACTGATGGTTATCCCTTTCTAATAATTGATACATGCCTGTAAATGGGACCAGAATGACACACGCCCCTTTTAGTCTTTCCATCAAACCCCAGAAAGATTCGCTTACATATGGTATTCAGACACTAAAACATGATTACCTACCATCCTATTTAAGAGTAACCTTTGACCCAATGTTATTATGTGCCCGTCAAACTGGCGTAGGCGCTCATACATATCCACAGATCACGATCCCTGGTTGCCTGGAACAGTTTTCTTGATGATATCCCGTTATGCCATCGTTTCAGCCCATCCAGCATCATCTCTCTTGGACTGCCTCTACCCCTCTTCCCACTGATCTTTCCAGTTGTCAAGATGTTTTGTAATGCCTCTCTCTCTCTCATTACGTGGCAAAAGAACAGTGTTTGTCTCCTTCTTATTATTGTGCACAGAGACTTACTTTGATTAGCTTCTTTCGATCATTGTTAGTTACTCAAGGTATTCCTAACAATCGTTTCAGAAACCACACCTGCCAATAATCAGAACCGCTGTTACAGGAATCTCCTCCAAATCATCAATAAGCAGCACTGGTTTGGAGTCACTTAAAGTAGGACAGATTAACAGACTCCATCCACACCAGAGTGGGAATAGACAGAGTGTACACAAATAGTTCAGTCAAGAGAGCAGTAAGGAATCAAGGAAAAGGAATATACATAGAATGCCCAAAAGGTTTAAATTAAAATATTTGGCATTCACGAGAAGATATGGACTGCATGAAAGCTTCCATTAAGGCTGCTGGCCTACTAGTATAGGTTTTCTGACTGAAGGATCGAAAAAGAAGAGGAGGACAAAGAAAACTCAATACCAGGGATAGAAGAAGACAATTCACAATAAAGGATCATATTATAAAAAAAAAGGAAAATTTGATGACACATCCTGAAGTTTGAGCACGACTGTAACCTTAGCTACTAGAGTCACCCCGGCTAAAACTGACTTCCAGGGATTAACTTGTAAGGTAAAGGCGAGTCATGTGATACAGGGTATGTCAACTATCCTGTTCCACCTTATAGGTAGATATATGGGTCAATAACTATAACATTATCATTGCACCAATATGCTAAATTGAGGTTATTGTCGTACTTGACTCACTACTGTGTGACAGTTTTGTGCCACGGTGTCATAATGTATATCTACGATCGTGTATTCGAAACACATTATACATTGTGTGTGTGTGTTTTGTTTTTTAAACGACGTATCTGTTTTGGAGACAGGGAGTGTGTTCTTTGTTTTCCTAAATGGAGCAACGGAACGCGCCCTGGGATTCAAGATAATGAATCCCAGCATTTCATTAGGAGAATTTATAGTTTCCATTGTTCGAATACTGGAATTCATCATTAAAGAATTCACTAGCTGACAAAGAAATATTGAGTAGGATTATTCTTTTTTTTTTTTAATATAGAATCTTCACTTTATGTCTTTAAACAATATCCATCTACACTTATGGAATAGAGGTGGTTGAAGTAACAACTACTTCTAAGTCTGAAGAATCTCAGAGCTGTGTAGGAAGTCTGCAGCACCTTCGAGGATCGTGAAATACATAGGGTAGATTTTAAGTCAAAAATTTGCAGGGCAACGCCGTTAAGCTACTCTCTTCGATTTCCAACTCCTAAGATACTTTTATACGCGTACAACAGTACAGACGGGCGTCCGATCTTACTACCCAGAAACAGGATCAAATTACAAGAAGTTCAAGTTCCAAAATCCCAGCCTTCATAGGGGATTGAGCCTGGGACCTCAAGCACCCCCCCCCCCCCCACCCCCACCTCGTGTAAGTAACAAATATAATTGGTAGTTTATTGCAGAGCTTAGAGAGACAACAAGGATTTGTGAAAACACATTGTGAAGGTAGCAATCATTAAGCCCAGTGTCTTCATTGGCACGAATTGACGTAACACTTTCGCAAGTGTATCAAGATATGTACGTCTGTGGGGGGAGGTGGGGTGGGGGGTGGGGTGGGCGGGGTGGGGGAGGGTTAGTGTGTGTATGTTTAGTGGCTATATTCAAGATAAAAGAAGTAGTCACGGGCAAACTCCCATGAAGAGATAGCTTATATGTGCGTGTGTGTGTGTATGTTTGTGGCTATATTCAAGATAAAAGAAGTAGTCACGGGCAAACTCCCATGAAGAGATAGCACGTAAAACCTGATGCACACACCATACTCAACGCTTTGCACTTGGAGTTCCATATCCAGTGGTGCCTTTAGCGATTTGATTGGATGTCTGCCTTGCCTTTCCTTTGAATGAAGATGTCGACCAGATTCTGTTGTCAATCTCAGCTTTAATAATCTCCAGACCGAGCCATTTGATGTCTACATCATGACAAATAGGGAAAATTTCATTGCCACGCGTTTCTCCCCACCCGCTCAGCAACAGTGTGTGTTTTAGTTGCGGGTTATTAAAGTGCTACAGTTAGAAAATATATTCTGGATACACTTGTAATTTATTTTTAATTACAGATCAAGTAGATAATGACTACAACAAAAAATGTGAAAAATAAAAAATTAAATTAAAAAATTATGGATTTAGCGAAAAAGGCTTTAAACCCTAATAATATAAAATAGAAGGACATGAATAAAACATCAACACTTATCCATATTTTAAGATCAGAAGTAGTGACGCCCAAAATCCTGTTGACACTATATGCGGGAAGGAACGGATATAAAATACACAATAACAGAAAATTCATAGGGGAAGAGACGCGGCAGCAAACTGAAAACAGTAGCTGATCTTGGACAGTTTTGCATCATGTCCTGAAAGATAATCTTGATCAAAAATGACTGGTAGCAGATGAGACAGAAGGCTTTTTACAGTCATAGTGACCAATGTGACGTAAAAGTGTGTCCACGTCGTTAGATTACAGGCACAAACACCGATATCACCTCTCCCTTCCACAAACACACACGGACACGTATAAACAAACGGAACACACACGCACACACTCACATACCTGCAAACATACGCCTACATACACACATACACAAATATAAAATAGCAAAGTTCGAAACAGTTTACTCATAATGGCAGTTTATTTTACATCGCCATACAGTCTCCATGTACTACTTCCTACTGAGACATTTTTAACCAGGTTAAATTGGGATAGAAACATTCTTTAAATACCATGGACCAGAGAGAAGAAACATATCGATATCCTGCATAATTAGAGCATTGAGAAGAAATGGCTTTTAAACAGCATCCTTCGCTAAAATCTGGGGTATTTAAGTCATGTGACGCGGGACCAGGAGAAAGTGGTGACGTAGTGTATGTCAGGAAAGAGAGGCAGAGACAGACGTCCTCACAAGTGGTCTTCTTTTTTACGTCCTCTTCTACTGCTTCGGCTGTCGTGGGAGATAAAAGGTCATGCTTCTTGCTCTTCTGGGTGCTTCGACCATAGACACATCGTGGTGCTTTAGAGTTTATTTGATGTTATCTTCCTATGTTGTTCTCGGTATATCTCTCGATCTACGTCCCTCTCCTCTTTTGGTATATGCCTTTTATGGTATAGCATCAGAAGGCATTCTTTCCAAGAGGAAAACCATTTGATCTGCTGTCTTTGTATGTAATTTACAATTGATTCTGTGCCGACCTTATCTCGTATGACATCATTCCTGATATTATCTCCTCTGGTCTCTCCTACAATCTTTCTCAGACACCTTATTTTCATGGTTACTAATTTCTTTTCTGTTTGGTTGCAAGTCACCACCTCTGGCACTGATAGCATAGGAATGTGGGTACACGAAATTCAAAATGTGTTGGCTATGAAAGTATATAGGGATTAAAAATTACCTAGAGAAGGGGAGACTTTAAGGTGAGCCTTCACAAGAGCGTAGTTTTGTGAAGGATGTGTCCGGGCACATAATGTAAATGTTTAACCAGGCAAAAGGAAAATAAATAATAATTCATCGGAACATGGAGATCAAGTGAATAATGAAACTATCAGGCAAATTGTGGGAACGACACTTTGTACTAGCTTCATCGAGAAACAGCAGATCAAGTGGTTTGGCAATCTTGTTAGAATGCAGCAAGATCAAATACCATCACAAGCACTACATCTCAAAAGATCAACTACAAGAGCAAGAGGACGGCCGCGGAAACATGGATCGACAACATTAAAGACACTCTACGACTTCACGGCATGACAATAGCCAGTGGCAGACAACGTGCACTGGATCGCAAGATATTCCTCCCCACGAGGCTTAACGGCAGAAGTGGTTTATGATGATGATGATGACATGGACACATTCTACATTATAGCCAATTGCTTACGAAGAGGCAGGTCATGCTGGCCGTAAACACTGAATGTTCTCATCTGATATTCGATCCATCTTCGAAATACGGGAATATTCATCATCACTTCGGGACTGTTAGGATCACCACAAACATCTCCAAAGGAAATAATGCCTAATAAGACGAATCCATCTGCAATATAATGTATAAGAACATACATTCGGCAAGGAAATACTTCAAATGTAGATGGCAAAATTATTGCAACACTATTTTTACTTGCTTCGCCAATTCACTTCTAACCTGAGGTGTGGAGGTTTTCCAGGGGGATGCAAGACGAAAGGCATGACAACCCCTTCAGCGGCTTAATTTTTGTGTTTCTTCCCCTCCAGACCCATCTCAGTTCAGGGATTATTAGATATTGTCTCTCCAGAGAACTCGGAGTCGTCGGGGGAGTCTGGTTCCCTGATTCCTGGCCATCCATGTCTGCAGAGGTGGACAAATATCTCCCATTCTGCATCGTAGCTGGGACTGATCCAGTCGAGTTTAAGAGGCCAGCGTTTCAAGATCATGACATTTTGTGAAATGCAAAATCCAAGCTTCCAGTATAGCCGCGCTAGTTTCACTGATCTTGTCAAGGCAAGAAGATCACGTATTTTATCGGTTGTCATCGCTTTAATGTCATCAGATGGGTGTTTCGGATGCGGGACATTTTGCTTGTGATCGACAAATGTTCCAGAGGATTGTTCTGGGAGCTAGGTCCCGCAAAGGACATGCTACTGACTGACTGACTATTGATCAAAAATTGCAGTTAGATCTTCGTAGAGTTCAGTGTTTTCTGTGGCAGCATCGTGTTCGGAGAAAGGCTTGCAGTGCGTATATCCGACGAACTGATATCCATACATGGTCATCGCAAAGGATTGCCGGGATTCGAAACCGTTGTTTTAAAAGCAATATTCAAGTGATACAGGCGTGGTGTCTGAAAATATTCAGAACAGTTTATAATGTTATTCGACATTGTGTGGCCGTAAGAGCTACATGTGGCGCCCATAAGGAAGTGTACTAGACAAAACTAAAACTGTATACTTTTCTCAAAATGTGTATAGTCCGCTAAATTCATGCACTTAAAAAACAGATTAAGGTTTGAACGACAGAATAATATCATGGCAAACGGGTGGTAGCCCACAAGTGCTTCCTTCTTCTTCTAACTCAAGTCTGAATTCGAAGAAGCTCAGCACAGTGCACAGGCTCTGTAACACCAGCGAGGATCCTGGAATACTTTGGGTAGGTTTTTAACTCCAAATTTTGCACGGGCAGCGCCGTTAGGCTACTCGTTTTGATTTACAACTGCCAAGGGATTTTTTTCCTGCGCAACAATGCACACGGGCGTCCGATCTCACTACCCAGAGACCAGGGGAAATTACTAGAAGTCCAAGTCCACGTAAAAAAAAAATGCAAGCCCCTACCCGGGATTCTCCCGGTACCTCCAGCACTCAAGGCGGACGACATGCATGGTGACCACTCAACCCATGCCAGTGCTGAATAGTATTGATACAAGGCAATGGGTGAGACGACATATTCAGGAAACAGCTGTGTGGATACTTAGGATTGTAGGAGGCTGCAGTCTTTAAATACCAGAGATCGATTATAAACCTTATGTCAAGAAAATATACCGAAATAGTAGAGACCAGTGGGGGAATCTGATTATGGACATTTCAATACTTGTAATATCATCATTGTATACACCTTTTGTACATATCCGGAAATTTACGTTGGAATGTGAAACGAACTTCGTATTCAATCTGTCCAATACAAAGGCATGCGTAAGTGTAACCCATCTTGGTGTCTATCGCGACCCCGCTGATCTGGTCGAAGTACTAAGTGTAGAAAGTGTTTAGGTGAACGGGCTTTCCTGAGAACTAACAAAAATGCTTCATCATAAAAACAATGCATTTATTTTTCATAGTGTTTTTTTTTTTTTTTTATACATGCTGATTAACTATACAGCGGCGTCCGTGGCTTAGGCATTGCAAGTCCGACTGGTAATTCCAATTTACTGCGATCGAAACACACTGCTGGCTGCGTGGATTTATATCGTGGTATGGGGCGTCGCAGGTCGATCCAGCCTAAAAATAGGTACCGGGATGGCTGTCCTGGGGAAGTAAAGCTGACCACGTTACCCACCTAGTGCCGATGGTCTAAAAAATATGTGCGCTCTCCCATATGCCCGATGCGCCTAAAGGCGAAAAAAAGGATCTTAATTTTACTTACTTAAATTTACTAAACAGAGAAAGAAAATAGCTCCTACCTGGCGTCAGAAAATAGGCTGGTCCTCCACTGTCACCATGGCATGGTGCAGGAGTTCCTGTTCTAGATCCAGCACAAAACATATTGGTTGTGATTGTTTCGCCATGGTCTCTCTTGCATTCCTCATAATCGTAGACAATAAGGTCGGCTCTCTTTAGTGTTATAGAGGCATCCGACAACTCATCTTCAGAATATACATTCATTAACGTTCAAACAATGGACAACTTTTCCAACAATACATTGTATTGAGTTAAGAATAACTGTACACGACATTAAAAATCGGCGAATCAGGCAGATGCAAATGTGAATGGGCACCTGAGACAACAGATCGCATCCTCCAAGTCTGTTCTAAATACAGCAAGGCACAAATGTTGGCCAAGCGAGACACCCGTGCAAGCCAAATTTTATTGATCGCGAGTGAATCACAACAGACTTGGAATTTCACACTAGTGACAACATTGTAGATATAGATAATCTATTTAAAGAAGAAGAAGAAGATGAAGTCTGGATTAAATCCGACGTCATAACTTTCGGTGCATTCGCAGATGCTACCCGTCCCCAATTTCAGTAGCCAACGCACTAGACATCCTATCCCGATGTAAATATAGCAGTCTTCTCATTCCCCTGAGTGCTGACTGACGAGCAAATCGCATGGTCTCTGTTCACTTTAACTGTCTCCCCAGACTGCAATTATCTACAGTACAACCCAAGGACAAGGTGATTCCATGCGTAAGAGGGACCTCAGAAAATTTGGAGACAAAATACCTATGAAAACATAAAGTTGTTGAACTCACGTTTTATTCTCATAGAATCCTGAAAAGCTTGGGAATCAACAGTACACACATGCCGTGATTGTAACTGACTCACAGATGAGAAAGATAGAGACAGACAAGCTCTGTGCAGAGTATCAAGCATCACTTCAGAGGTCCCAAGTAGTTAGCATCCTTTGGATGTTTTCTCCAGGTCAGGCCGTTGTGTTGAGAAATGTGCAGCTAGGTAGACTGGCTGGTTTTGCACCACTTGGTGGTTAATTGATGTATGACAAGCTGGATGTTGTGATGGCTCTTTGGGAGCGAGTGAACAGTGCCAAGGCACAGATAGATTATTACGGCCTGAGGAGAATGTCGTTGCGAGGCGTTATCATGGAATCTGGCCGGTGCTCAGCAAAAAGGGAAATGCTAGACGGATTTATAATCAGACATTTACTGGTACCATCGGAATTAGAACTTTTCTCTTTCTGCTGAAGATAGGGATGGAGCGCTTATACGAGACTCTAAGTGCTTTCTTGTCGATTCAAAATTCAGAAAACTGACAACTCCTGGTCACTGTCAAACCTTCATCCCTATTATAATTCTTTCTCTTTTATTTTAATCTCATCATCAGTTCCATCTGAGGCATTTGAAATACTATACTTCCTGAATGACTTAACAAGGATCTCAAACTTCACATAATCACAGCATGTTCTCACTCAGGTAACAACCTCTCCTGTAGTTGGTTTTTTCACATTATATGCTGATGTCAGATTGTCCCCAGAATACTTTGGCACCCGAACAAACATTCCCAAATGTAAGGAATACCAAATAATTTGGTTAAAAACCACCTACCATTGTATGAGACGCACACTTTTCTAGACCATATCTGGAAAATAAGTGCGTCTTATTTTGGGGGAAATATGGTATTTGTCTTTCCGTAAGTTTCACGGGCCCCCTGAAGAACTTTATAAAATCCAGGCTGTTATGTTTCTTAAAGCCACCAATTGGTGCTGGATCGGCCAGTCCATCTGATTATTAGTTACCCGACGCACTTGCATTCCCTATAGTAAACATGAGTATCTGATACCAGCTTCAAATCTTTACATGGAGTAAATTCTTATGCGGCACTTACATCCCTTAGATAATTCCATGAGCCCACTGATGATTGAGTAGAATTTGAAACAGAGCTTCTAGAAGAAAGACAAACACCAATGTGCTGTGGAAACGTGGCACAGGTCTGGAAGAAAACAAATGCGTTTCACAGCGCTATATCCACCCTCACCATTCTTGCCAAAGAGGACCACGAATGTCAAGGACAACCGTCGTGCTATTGGCGCTTTGGAGAATTTAGCTAAGTGAGTAAAAGAAAAACTTGTCCACGCCTTCAAGAGAATTGGGCATACAGGGCTAGACTAATGTTTTATAGACCGATCGGCACTTGGTGGGAGATGTGGTCAGCATCATTTCCCAGGGATTGGCCTGGTACCCATTTAAGGCTGGGTCGACCTGCAAGGCAATGTCATTTATGAAAAACAAAAATGCCCGCCCCAACTAGGACCCGAGCCACGACCTTCTGATCCACAGTCGAACGTCTAGCAGCTACACCACAGCGACTCCTTTTGGAAATTTGGTGTGAAACCTGCATTTTAATTAACCAAATTGGAGACGATTGGTGATGTTGCTAATGACACATCAGTCCCTTTTACTTCCAAAATATATTCCATGGGATCCAAGAGTGGAAAACACAATCTACGGGCTGGAATTCGCGTGTCTGGCTAGACTGTTATCGTTTCACATAATTGTAAGTGTACCTTCTCCTATCGTAGACTATCTCCCAGTCCTTAAGAAAGCGAATCGGGGCTTTTGAGCTAAAATGCTATAGGAAGATTCTCACTATATTTTGGACAAAGAAGAGGAGAAATACTGACTTCTTGAAAGATCTGAACATCAAGGAAGATTGGCTAATAAACAGCATCCTGTCTTAGAGTTTGAAATATTTTGGTCATATTAAGCGCCACCACGGATTGGAAAGAAATTATAGCAGAAGCCTAGGTACCAGAAAGGAGGAGCAAGGGTCGACCAACAAGAAGATTGGCACATGATGTAAGTGACTCCTTGAGTGTGAAAATAGAGGTCGGATAGCTGGTGAGAGACTGTCTTTCTTTCAGGCACTAATTTATGAGAGCGACGTTCTGCAAAGGACCTGCTACATGATGACGATGATGACCTTCTCTTATGTGAGGGGCTGCTTCCTGATCCAGCTGGTAGACGCTTGGAGGTATCTTTCTCTCAGATGCACCAGGAGGAACTAGTAAGACTTTCCTTATTAGATTGATTCTGGCATTAGTTCGTTCTCAAAATTAGTTAGCCTTAGCTCTTGCGACATCCGGAATAGATTCGACATCGCTACCAGGTGGACGAACTGCTCATTTCTCTTTGATAATGCCAATGAACTTGCACTTTACTGAAGCTCACACGTTCAAAATTTCCAAAGCATCCGGCTTGAGCAAGCATTACAGTTATGCAAACATTTTGTTTGGGATGAATGCAAAATAGTAACCAAAAAATCACTAGAGGCTCTTGATCGATCGTTGCAAGATCTGCGTGGAGACATCAGGCCATTAAGAAACGCATTACTATTGCTTTCAGGAGATTTCAGGCAAACATTACCTGTAATTCATCGTTCGACACCAGCTGATGCAAAACATGCTTGCCTGAAATACTCTACTTTTATGGAAACAAGTTAAGGCGTCACATTTAACTACACATATGCGTGTCCAGCTCCATAACGATCCGTCAACTGAGATATTCTCACATCAATTGCTGGACAATAGGAACGGGAAGGTACCTGATGTTGATCTTACCTCGGGGGGAGGGGGGGAGGCAGGGGGACCTAAGTATTGGCAGCCCTAGTCAACACACAAGCGAAAATTAAAATCTCTAATTGGGGCGGCAACAAAACAAAAGCAGATTTGATCGTGTGTGTGTGTGTGTGTGTGTGTGTGTGTGTGTGCGTGGGCGCGGGCGAGCGCGCGGCCGTGTGTGTGTGTCTTCTCAGATAAAGTGGTTAAATTGGTAACTAAAAAGTCTGTACTATTGATCAATCTTAGGTTTGTGTTTTGTTTGTTCTTTGCTTGTGTATTTTTTTTTTTTTTTTTAGCTTAGTTTTGGTTTTGATGAAAATCCCATTGGCTGCCCTGCTGTTAGCCTAACAAATCTTCATGAAACTGTAAGCCGAAAGTAGACTGACTTTCTACCCCACCAGGACATTAGACAAGCGATAAACACCCGATGACACAATGTGCCACCATGTGGATGAGGATCACCGTGGAGAGGTCCTAGAAACCGCGTTCAGCCATTAGGCCATGTTTATGGCCGGGCTATATTTCGGCCCCTGGCATGAGCCAGAGTCATTATCAGGTGCCTTGCCGACTGTCGTGGGCGATCATGCCACTACATAATCTGCCATCACCTGCAGCATGTATGAGTTCGTGTTCCGACACACCGACTGACAAGCATATTCTCTCGTTGTCTTCCTCTATCCCTCCTTCCACAGATCTTTCAAGTGGTCTTCTCATAACATGGCCAAAAAATGATGACTGTCTCCTTCTGATGTCTGTGATAAGTTGTCTTCGAGCTTCCGCCTCTTTCAAAACCTCTTGGTTGCTATTTTTTGGACTGCAAGGAATTCTAAGCATCTTCTGTAAAACCACCAATCTCGGAGCCTCAGAATGTTTGGCATGTATACTATGTTCCAGGATCACATCCATATGTTAAAACTGGATATATGTAGGCAAGCAAGAATTCTTTTTCGAACGTCTCAATCTCAAGGATATATTACACAAGATGTTTGTCCTTTTATAAAATGCAGTTTATGCCGTCCCATTTGTTTTTCCCTCTCGTTATGCATCTTCCATCTGTGTTTTCATGTGCCCCGAACATAAATTTTTGTACTTTTCCTAAAAAACACCATCTTTATTACACATTTAAAGGGGTAATTCGTTTTTTTTGATACACCATTACTTCTGTTTCCATTTTCAAAATGAGGGAATTCTTCCACTTTCAACACCACAAAGCTACTTTTTGTAGTTTTTTCGCTTGTTTTTATAAACTGTGTCATCGCATAACGTAAATTTTTTATATTTGTCAAAAACCACAAATTCGGGCATTTTAATTAAAGCTCTCATTATTATTCACTGTATGTGAAAAAAAAT
>CAJHNH020003724.1:94054-194054 GCA_905116865.2 Candidula unifasciata
TCTTCTTCTTCTTCTTCTTCTTTTTCTTCTTCTTCTTCTTCTTTTTCTTCTTCTTCTTCTTCTTTAATTTTTTTTCTTCTTTTTCTTCTTTTTCTTTTCTCCTTCTAATTGTTAATGTTAAATCTGTCAGTTCACGGGCACTTACAATAACTGTGAAATTAATGTGAGACATTAACGATCAGTTCTTTCTTCTGTTTTTTTTTTTTTTTTAAGTTCGGAAGGATACCCGATTGTAGACAAGTGTCCCGGTCTTCACTTTTTGTCTTGGATAGCTTGGGCGATAGAATTGATAATCTTTTAGCATGTTTCTGCTACCCACTTATTCTCTTTCTTGGTCTTCTGATCGCCTTTCTCCCAAAAGTTCTACTATAAAAAGTCTCAAATACAGTCTGGTCTGGCTGCATTCTCACTAAACGGCTGAACCATTTCCTTCTTTGTCTGTCTATTCTTGGGTTGTTAGTGGCCGTGCGGAGACAGCGCATTTCAGATGTAGTTATGTTTATGGTCCAGTGCCCTGACAAACATTAATAATTAATATCATGCATTTGGTCTGTTCTTAAAATACGAAACAAGTGTAACTAAACAACCAAGAACTCACATCTCGGTGCATCTCCCCATCCTGCAACTGTCATACCATCGCCACCTTTTGGGCTTTCTCTCGTATAAGGCAAGCAAATCGGTTGGACATAATCGTTGAACTTAATGCCGTTACCAAATCTGTCACGTTTTACTTTGAGCAACGCAAGGTCATAGTCAAATTGGTTCTCTGTGGATGACAAAGAAACAATTTTGTTCAGAGATAGTTAGTTATCAAGTTAGTTAGTTTTTTTTTTTTTTTTTGGGTCAGAGAACAAATTTACTTTTATGATACAGCCATCCAGTTAGTAAAATTCAAACAATGAACCCTCAGTCTAAACACTTACAACATGAATAGACATTCATGACACACTTACACGTGCGGTGCAAGCAAGATTAGCATTACGTTCAAAACGCTTGTGCTGCAATCAGATTGTTCATACAATATTACTCATTTTATTATATTTGTTTTTTCTAAATGAGGTAAAACCTGATCACCCATTGCCAATATAATTACAGTTGCCACCAACTGCAAGAGATGTAGCATGAAATACATTAGTGAAACCCCCGTGTGGGTTCCGGGGAACCATTGTGGGGAAAACAAGAATAGACCCACTGCCTCCCCAAACGCATGTCGTAAGAGTCGACTAATTGGGAAGCTTCCTTTGAAGTCGGAGTGCATCTGCCAGAGGGGCAAGGAACCAACAGTCTGTATTCAAGAGAATGAGATCTGTAAAACTGATGCACACGCAACACTCAGGTTCTGGAGCAGGACTGCAGTTCAGTAGTGGACGAGCAACCAGAACTTTCCACTAGAGTTTACAGCTGGTGAACGCGAAGAAGAAGAAGAAGACATTGGTCAAACTGGTCTACGGCTGGCCGACAGGTTCAGACATCTTTTTGACGTGCGAAATGGTGCCCTGAAACCAGCACCGTTGCACTTCAATTCCCAGGTTCACCAAGGTGTCCAAGAAGTGGAGATAACAGCCATTAAATCTAGCCATTCCAGCGACAGAGTCCGCAAGTCTCTTGAGAATCACTTTATTTATACTCTGGGGACTTTGACGCCCCCCGGAATGAATTGCAAACATTAAAACTTCCAGGGAAGTGAACTGCCCTCACAGTTTCAACTCCTACACCCCAGTTATGGCCTCTGATACTCCACAGAAAAAAAAAAGGGGGGGGGGGTGGGTAGCGGGTATTTATTCCCCCAGCTGACACGTGTGGTCATTCTGCTAAGTAACAACCGACCTGGCCGCATCGTGATACCAGCTAAGTGATTTTTTGTATCTATGTAGTATTGTTTATTCTGTGTGTGCTGATGAAGGCTCAATAGCAGCAACGTTAACGTTTTGTTTGTATTTGTTATATTGTGAGGCTTGCTTATATACTTTTCGTTCGGGTTTATATCTTTTCTTGATGTCTGCAGGATAGACATAGTTTTATAAAATATGTATGGGATTTATTTGTGTATCAAAACCTGTTTGATTTTTGCCTTTGGCGTAAAAGCACAACTTGGTGTAGTTTTAAATAGCTAGCATCAATTTTCTGTTTTGCTCAAATGTTAAGAATATTTTAATGAAATAAGTATCTGGTGATGAATGTGTTATAATGGGAATCTTAAATAATACTTTTAACATTGGTTGGTAAAAGTAGGAAACATTTAATGTTTTCCTTATCTGAAAATGAAAAGCAAAAATTATGACACTGAATAATGGATTGCATTTTATGATATGTAAAAATAACTCAGGTAGGATTGTTTGGACTTCTTTGCTGTTGATCTGTTTGAATATATTGAGCAGCATGTATTTAAAATGTGTGTAATCCGAATAGGGATATAAATATATATATATGATGCATGGAAAAGGGTAACAGTAATATGGGAATCAGAAGTTATGTAATTGCTTTCAGAATGTTCACTGATGAATATATTTACGTAGAACAAATATTATGTTTAATTTTTATGCATCTGGTATGTATCTCATTGATCAAAAATAAATATGATATTAAAGATGTGTACTATTTGTCTGAATACTTAATCTGAGACCAAAAGCTGCTACCCAAAATCCGTCAAATTAGTCTGTCAAACAGATACACATCAGTTTTTTTTTCGTTTTTCAGAGAAGGGAACTGCCTTATTGAGACGTTAGAAGATGTTGATTCCTAACCTTGAAGTACCTATATTTTGCTTACTATTGTTGAAGAACTGAACATCAGAAGCAGCACAAGACAAGAGCGAACATCGAAGACAACATGAAGAAAAACAGGTGACATTGAAATCCATTTAGAAGTTCCGAGCAGAAATCTAATCAGAGGTTTATGATGAAAATACTAGGATGATAAGTTAAAGATGAAACTGAGTTGAGAAACATATATAGAAGTTAAATATTTTGGAAACCTAAATTTACAACTGAAGCGTTATATTGTTACTGGTATTAGAAGTAAGTCAAGTTTATAATCAATAGGATTTCTGACATTAATTAAATAAAACATCGAAGCAATGTATCCTTAAAGATCCCATTCGTTTATTAAATTATTAGTGTTTTGTCATCATGTGTCGCTATGAAAGAATGAAAAAAAAAAAAAAAAACACATTATTGTGATTAAGTTTCTCGGGGGGTAATATATAAAAGCAAGGTCACCCTGGTTAGATAAAAAGCCCATGGCTTATCTTGATTTTAGACAAAAAGACTAAAGCCGATCATCTAACTCCTTGCTCCAGGATAAGGAGTTCAGAAAACTATTTCTTTTTTCTCGGGACATTTCCCTAGAATAGTTTTATCTTTCGAGCTAAAATTCCGAATAAATTTTGTCCTGTACTTTATGACAGCTCAGTCCTCTTCAGTGTTTCCAATAGTATGTTTATATTTCGGACATGATGTGTTGAAGTACTTGTCAATGTGTCTGAGAAGACTGCATGTGTAAAGCCAAATGTAGTAATTGTTTTGACATAGTATGCAATAGGTAGCACGCGGCGCTCTATGAAACGCCACGGTGTACTTGCTCTACACTCGCCTGCGAGTCTAAAGGTCATGGACCTAAATTAAACTAAGTTAAACTTTTCTTTTTCTTTTAACAACTATTTGGGCTCCCAGATCCACCCAGCCTTGACTGGAAATTAGTTAAAGTTATGAGAAGTAAAGACGGTCGGTTTGATGCTAACTATATCACCAGGAGTGGTATGGGACGTCGCAGGTCGACCCAGCCTAAAATAGGTACCAGGATGGGCTGTCCTGGGAAAGTAAAGACAGCCGGCGTAATACTGACCACATTACCCACAGAGTGCTGATGGTCTGTAAAAATATGGGACGCTCTGCCCATATGCCCGATGCGCCGAAAGGCGTGGAAAGGGAACTTTACTTTACTTTACTATATCACCAGGAGAGTTCAGTTTGGTCTGCAATATATATATATATATATATATATATATATATATATATATAGAGAGAGAGAGAGAGAGAGAGAGAGAGAGAGAGAGGGGGGGGGAGAGAAAGATAGAGAGTGTGAGAGAAGACACTTACTATTATAGTCCTCATGTTTAACTATAATATCAACTTTATAGTTCTTTTCAAATGCGTCTTGTTTCCACAATGTATGATCTCCAACTGCAACTTTGAACTTCTCTGGTGGCGTGGAGCTGAAATGTACACACAACCATTGAAAATGCCCTCATAGTCTTAACTGGGTTTATATATGTAGTCTTATGAGGCAAAGAACTTGTTAACGTTACAAGAAAATATGCTCTACTCTAAAGATGAAATGGTAATTGTCTCACAATAGCCCTTAATCAGTATCATTTATTTAGGCTTCCTTATATATTGAAAGCTCAGGTGATATATTTTTTTTCTCAATTAACTTTACCACACTCTGGCTTTAAACATATGTCTACCACTTCGACAGCCAAAGGTCTCGACAGATGAGACTTCCATTCCACTGGTATTATACAATATCCACTGGTATTTATTTATTAACTGTAAACATTTGAGTAAGTAAGTAATTAAAGATCACTTTTCACGTCTTGGGCGCATCGGGTACATGGGAAGAACGTATTTTTACAGACCAATCGACACTGGATGGGTAATGTGGTCAGCATTACGCCGGACGTCTTTACTTTCCCAGGACAAAACATTTAAGTGTCATCTTCATTTTGATGTCAGCTCTTTAGTTATTTAGCCCCACAGACTTTCTGAGTTTAGTGTTCAGTTTGTGAAATATGTCGAGTCTCCAGTGTAAAGATCTTTACTGTATGATCTTTCTTACATAAATACGTCCCATCCTGTATGTATAGATATATAAAGTGTGACCTGTCCTGTATGTATAGATATTTAAAGTGTGTCCTGTCCTGTGTGTGAAGATATATAAAGTGTCTCCTGTCCTGTGTGTATTATTATATATAAAGTGTGTTCTGTACTGTGTGTATAGATGTATAAAGTGTGTCTTGTCCTGTGTGTATAGATATATAAAGTGTGTTATTTCCTGTGTGTATAGATATATAAAGTGTGTCATGTACTGTGCGTATAGATATATAAAGTGTGTTCCGTCCTGTGTGTTTAGATATATAAAGTGTGTCATGTCCTGGGTGTATAGATCTATAAAGTGTGTCATGTCCTGTGTATAAAGATGTATACCCTATCTTGAGCGTGCATTAGTAATCATTTTCCCACCATTTTTGAATCGTGAATACCAGCTTAACATATGTGCACAAGATAAACAATAATCCCCCATAAACTTGTCGCATCAATTCATCTGTTGCAATGGTTCATTTTCTGAGTTTCAAACATAATTCAATTGCAGCTGTTGTGTTGTTGCTTCATGCTGATTACGTAACAATGCACCTCTGACTAGGTTAACACAATTTCGGCCTGTTTGCTGTCTGCCTATCGGGCTTCGATGAAAAGTTGCCAGATCATAGACAAAGGTTCCTCTTTGGATTCGATCATGTGAATCAAAGATGCCATTTTTGTCTTAGCCATAATAAAATCAATCTCATGAATTAATTGTCGGTCTTTGTATGCAAATATCACTGGCAGAAAGGCAGCAGATTAGTAGTAATCGTGATCACTTGTGAATGTCACGTGCGTCAGAGGCAAAAAGAGGATAAAAAGACACAGATATATTTTCTTCCTCCTTAAGTCCATGTTGTGTGGCAATCATAGCCATGTCTATCCACAACCTTTTCTCTCGTGTACGTTTAATCAAATCTGACACAGGTGATCCTCCGTGCCATGTTGTCAAACTGTCCAGCATCTTTTCTCAGTTAGCCTCCTGCAACTTTCAAACTTCTTCGATGTACTCAAGTTGTCTCCTTCTCATACTGACTCTTTTCACATGGGGACAATCAGTTCTCTTTATTGAATCAGTTTCTTTCAGGACATCCTCGTTACTCTTCTATTCTTTCCTGGGTATTCTTATCATTCGTGTTTAAAACACTATCTCACTAGTCTACTAACTGTACATGTTCACTTCCGTATATCAAGATAGAATTTATATAGCTTCTAAGAATTCTCTTACTTTTCTAAGTTGACATAGAAAGATTCAATAACAGATTCTTCGTTTTGTAGAATGTTGTCTTCGCTTTAGCTATCCTACATTTAACTTCTTTACTACATCGGAATTTGAAATGTTACTTTCCCATGGCAATAACAGGTTTCCCTAAAAACGCAACAGTTATTAAATTGATATTTAACTTTACTTACACTACACAGTGAGCAGCGGTTAAAACCCAGTATTCATTGATAATAGCGCCGCCACAAGAGTGTGCATCATCATATAGTAAATTTACCATCCAGGGGACTTCCCCATACATAACAAAATTACCACCTATTATCTTGTCCAGATCTAAGTCATCATCGATATCGTCCGTAGAGTTGTTGTCACCGTTTACTTCACGTCTAAGTTCATCCTTAAGGAAAGTGACGCGGCCACACAAAGGATCTTCTGTTTGTAGAAAATGTGTAAACAATGTCTGGATAACAGTTTATAAACAAACATTTTAGAATGATATAGTTTGTACATTTATGTTAACTACCTCAGTGCTAAAGAACTCACAGTACGATCATTAGTTATTCTTTGTGTGGTATATATTTATGTACTCTTTCTGTTCAGATCTTTCCGTTCCGTTATGTTAAACCATGTTATTTCAACTGCTAGCATTATCCTTTGTGTCAAAGCTTTATTATCCTCTTCAAACAGATATACACAAGTTTGCCCAATTTAAAAAACAAAACTGTAGGCTTGACTGTAGGCAAAGAACTTCGTGAGATATAAAAGGTTAACTATACCATCTCAACTACCGCTAAATTTCAGTAACGAATGTATGTCGGTTCATTGTGCATAGGTTCCATTCCGCACTAGCTTTAGTAAAGTACGTCTCAGTGTAGGTTTAGCGCCTCGGTTTGAGGGACACGAATAGAGCCAATGTTCTGTTACAAGCATGTCGTAGGAGGCTATTACTTTGAAGGGTTTCTATTGGTGTAAACAATGAGGTTACTCTTTGCTTCTGTCTTAAACTCACAGCGTCTTTGGTTTCCACTCTCCTAATGGGATAATTTAGTAGGAACACATACTCCGGTTGGCCACGTAATCGTTTATTGTTGTTCCAGTAGTGAAGAGGTCAAGCTGTTTTCCGTGCCCTTTGAACGACCTGAGTTTGCTCCACGGCTGCGCCCTTTAGTTCATGAGTGCAGTAATTACAAAGATCTATGGAGATCGTGGTCGGAGCTACGCAGCTCGTGATCTGTGCGATGCTCTCGGCAAGCGGCAAGCCGTTCTGCAGAGAAAGACCGAGCCATATATGATAAAAACCCGTGGCAATGAAATCGATCCTCTCGCTTAAACTTTTTTTTATAAAACAACCTCAGCAACACAACTTGAACTTGTGAACCTTTAGCTTCGACCCTGGGAGATTCATTCCAACTGGTATATCGGTTCTGAAGCGCAGCGCCACAAAATATTCTCAATATTAGATTTCAATGCAGGCTCACTTCTGTTCAGCCAACTTCCTTACGCTCCAGGTACTTGCTCCTACTGTCAGCAATCACAGTTCACATCAGGCGCTCTTCTTACTCAACTCGACCTGACTCTCGTAGTAGTTTTAAACTCCAACTCATCATCCCTACTTTCTTACGTCCGATCCTTTCTCTCGATTCACGAGAATCCGGCTTCTAATCGCAAGGTCGTGCAAGAGAAAAACAAAGCTTTTTCTGGTGTGATCTACTATAATCTCCACAGACGAACTAGGTCACGGTCTATTCATAAATCTTTTAGACTCGTCTGCTGTTCATGGGGGTCTGGCTTGTCTTGCATTTACGTTTTTCAGCAAAAAAAAAAAAAAAAAGAGAGAGAGTGCATGTGACATAGGTTGCAGCACTCTCTAGGAGGTTTGTGGGTTAGACACAGTTTGTAAATATTTGTGTAGTGTTAAAAGCGGTGGCGTACAACACGCCAGATAAACGGATTAGGAACACCCCTCTAGCAGTGTGCGAAGGTTGGGCGACTAGAGGTCGACCAATCAGGAGTGAGCTAGTGTATACGTGGGAAGATTATAGTAAAACTAACCCTTTTCTTTACACCAGTCACTCCGAATAACTCCTGCTACATTAATAGGTTTTCCATACATTACCTCCTTTCCCATCCATATTACAGAAGTTTACATTTTTTTTTTTTTAATTATAATGTTAGAGTCGATGATCACTTCACTGCATTGATGTGAATATTTCCCTAGCAATAATTGTGGGTAAAGGTCAGGCTAACATAGGTTTAACCTGAAATCAATTTGTAACATTGTCAGTTGTCGCACCCAGAAAGCACCATAGAGCTTGATTAGATCCACGCCCCATAGACACGCATAATTCAGTGTAGAAGACCAATATAGGCTTTGCAAATATCCTCATCCCATCGCACCGTCTGCCTAAAGAAAGAACACCACGATAGGCCGAGCCTAATTCGGCGCGTAAGTCCCTAATTGCTGTGAAACGGTAATTGAAATCTGCAAAGTCCCACCTGCACTATAAGTACTCAGTGGACAAACGCCCCCCCCCCCGCCCCCCCCCACCCTTTTCCTGTTCGTCTCAACTGGATAGTCATGTGTTCCCAACCAAGGAGCTTTCACCCAATGCAAATCCTTTTTCATGGTCCTATTTATTCATCAATCTTTTTATATTACCTCTTTGAATCAATAACTATACTTCTTCTATGATATACTATATAATTTGCTATCATCTTTCTTGAACCCAGCTCACTATATCCAAGAGCCACATGTATGATCTCGAGAAATACAATGACAACGTGGGTGATATGAGGAGAGACGAAGCGTACACAGTAAGAATCTTCGCCGTCGAGATAAGCGCAAGAGGTCTTATCTCGGCTTCTATGTACAATGTGATTAGGCAATTGGGCTTGAGAGGAAACGAGAGCAAGGAGCACTAAAACCGAGGCTGCAGAGAGAACCTAGAGCTGGCTTTGGACATAACAAAACGTCGTGGGGGACGGGCATCGGTAGGCTGGTCCAGGTATTTAGCCGAAAAGAAGTCTTATCCCTAAAAAAGTCCACCGTTTCCGAATTGTCTGCCAGTGTCCCTTTCCCATTTGACAACAAAGTCTAACATGTGTCCGATAAACCAACCGTAAGCTTGCCAATTGGTCGTCAAGGTACGCCGACTGATCTAATAGGCTATCGCAGCAACTATAAATAAACTTCGAATCTCACAGTACCTGTTGAATAGTCACCATTTGCGTCTCGTCCATGTCCGAGAAATCTAGTAATACGTGCAGCAGGAGCAAATCAACCTGAACTTCATAAACTCAGGTTGGCTCATCATTTAAAATTGTAGGAGCTCGTGGGCAGAAACTATTGTGGACGAGGGATCACTTCTACTGATGAATGGGAGACTCCTGCTGTACATGCTTCCCTGTGGAGTTTCTTTTTCTTCTTATCTGGTTCTTCTTCTTCTCCTTCTTTGTCTTCTTCTTCTTCTTCTTCTTCTTCTTCTTCTTCTTCTTCTTCTTCTTCTTCTTCTTCTTCTTCTTCTTCTTCTTCTTCTTCTTCTTCTTCTTCTTCTTCTTCTTCTTCTTCTTTTTCTTCTTCTTCTTTTTTCTTCTTCTTCTTCTTCTTCTTCTTCTTCTGCTGCTGCTGCTTCTACGTTCACCCGAAGATGTAATTGCATTGTGTCCGGTTACAGCATGGCTGCGATATTTGCACGTTTCGGCCAACACATTTGACTTCTGCTGGCATTTGTTGACCGGATTAGCCTTCCCGGTTTGTCCGGTTCTTTTAGTTCTGCTGTGCATGTTTAGACATCATTGCGGGGTGGGAGTGTCTTGGGTAGTAGATACAAGTAGTGCCTCTATCAAAGTGACCAACATGTCCTTCTTAGGGCAGTTCAACACCACTTGGCTAGAAATGGCACTCTTATTAGCTGTCAGCATGCGGCAGCGTCCAACCCCCGGGCAACAGCTTTTACGGGTTGGCTAACCCAGGAGAGGGTAGCAGACATGGTTTTAAACTACTTGGCGATTGGGATGCAAAGACTAGATCAGGCGGATTATGTGGATGAAATATGTTATGGTTCAACGAACAAGAAAGCGATTACCAGCAGGCTTTGTGAATGGCCACGAGCAAGGCAGGGCACCTAAGACGCCTTGGTCATCCACTGCACCAAGATACAATATCCAATCGTCTCGAAATTGTCCTGCCATTGGAACACGGTGGACACAGGCGACAGAATGAGCAGTGGACACAGACGACATACTGGGGTCGACGGATTGCGCTAATCGTTCTGACCTAAATCCAAGTCATTGGCCAAGTCACATTCAATCAGTTATTGCGTTTCGTTAGCATCCAAAGACGCAGCCTGAACCTATCGCGGCGATGTGGTCGCTATCCCCTAATAAGAGCAGTCGTGTTCACGGCAACCGTGACGTTGATCTTTCATTCATATCTTCTTGGACTCTTCTGGGTCACAGGGGTGTGCGAGTCTATTCTTCTATTCTATTCTTCGGTCCCGTTTGAGTCGCGTATGGAGGAGAATCACTTGTACAAGCTCGAAAAGTACAGTGATTTAGCAGCCGGTTTGAGGAGAAACGAGGCTTACACAGTGCGGGTATTTGCCGTCGAAGTGGGAGCGAGAGGCCTCTTTTCCACTTCGCTCTACAATGTGGTGAAAGAATTAGGATTGCGCGGTAATGAACGGAAACGAACACTCAAAAAACTGGGAGAGGTAGCCGAAAGGGCTTCTAGCTGGCTGTGGACGCAGCGCAACAACGTAGGGGACGGGCCTCGGTGAACTGGTCCGGGTGTCTAGCGGAAAGGAGTTTCTCATCCCTTTGAAAGTCCATCGTGTACGAGTTGTCTGCCAGTGTTCCTCTGCCAACTGCTAATAAAAGTCCAACATGTGTCCGGTAAACCAAAGTAAGCTTGTCGCTCGGTCGTCCAGGCATGCGGACTGTTTTAATTACGCTGTCGCGGCGGCTTCTTATCTCACAGTACCTCCTTCGAAACCACTAAGTCGTCTTGTCTCTGGCCGAAATAATAACACCATCCGGTAATTCTGTGCAGCGGGGAAGCAGCCCTGAGCTTCATGAACTCAGGTGGGCCCACCTCCGAATACGTTTAGGAATCGTGGGCCGAAACGTGTGTCGAAAGAGGATAATTTCTACTGATGACTGTAGATCCCCGCTGTACTTGCTCCCTGTGAGTTTATTCTTATTCGAGACATCTGTATGTGTCTAGCGAACTACGACTCGACACTCTAAAAGCTGGCCTGGCTGGCTGCGACAATTTACCCCCGCCCTCTTTACCTACAACATCGCACATCATCGGCGGTGTCCCCAAAATAATCTCGAATTACCTTATACCCGGGAGTCGCCGTGGCCGAGCGGCTAGACGCTCGTCGCGGATCTGAAGGTGGTGTGTTCGCTGCCTGGCGGATCCGGACTTTTTTCAAAAATGACCTTTGCTCCCAGGTCGACCCAGCCTTGAGTGAGTACCGGGTGCAGTCCCGAGAAAGTAAAGGCGGCCGGCGTGATCACCTATCTTGTGCCGAATGGTCTATAAAAATATAGGTAGAGCCCTATACGCCTGATGGCGTGGAAAAGGGTCCTTTACATTTTTTTTTTAACCTTATATCCCCATGCCCCAGAGCAGTCCAAAGATTTATGAATGAAACGGCGCACAGTGCGTTACCTAATTTGAACGTCACGGTTACTGTGAACAGCACCGGAGCAGTAGTGGACTTCGGCAGCTACATGAGCGACTAAGCAGCCCTCTTTAGGAAAGCATTGCTCACCTTCTTGGCTTGGATAATGTCATGCTCCGCCCTGTCCCGAGCAGCATACCGCGACTGAGGAAAAACCTACTCTGCGGTCGACAAAAATGGAAACTAAAGACTCGTGGATGAATCAGGGGCCGTCTCCACAGTGAAGGTTGGCTGCAATGGATCTCGAACATGTTCTGTCTCTTGTCCTGCTTGTACACTCTCTTAGAATGCTTTCCGTTCAACACTAGATGTTGTCCTCTCTCTTGTATCATTGCCCAAAATTTGCTCTCTTGCCTTCGATCTTTTCTTTTCTAGTATGGTTTTTGAAAGTGTGTTATGTCCATTACTATGGTAACAGTATTTATTATTGTCTTTTTTTTTTTTTTTTTTTTTTTTTTTCAAAAATTCTCTTTTCATCCATAGCCTTTCTAGAACCTCTGTACGGGACTCCTTTTGTTTCCATGAAATATGACCTAGTCTTCTGTAAACCCACATCTGCAGAGACTCAGTTCTATTTTCTAGTTGCTTGTTCATTAACCACGTTTCTGCATCATATAGCAAGTCTGAAGGTACATAGCATTTGAGGATTTTCATTGTTAGTAAGTAGTTTACTTCTCTAGCTGTCAGTAACTATCGGTAAAGACTCGTAACATACCACAAAATCTTCGGCCTATGGAACGTGTGAACTCTCATGGACAGAGAAAATGCATTTGCACCTAAAAGACGAACCACCCTGACGGGGAAAGAACTTGGTAGATCCAACATCGACATTGCAGCATCGTTGCGGACGGTGGAAATGACAAAACTGGCGACTGCAAAACTAACAATGATGCAGGTAGTATTGACAGAGTTAAATTGTGCGATAAAAAAAAGTAAGGCAATAAAAAAAATGAAGCACCAAAATGTGAGTGAAAGCCATAAAAGGGTTATTGTATTTAAGCAAGTGAATTGATGCAGCAACCTCCCTTGAAACGTTCGACGGAAGATTCGTTGCAGAAATTAAAACAAGAATCTCCATAGCAAAAGGGGACCTTTGGAAAATCAAAAATATCCTTAACAATAAACAATAGTTGCAGTCAGACAACAATAATTTTTAAAATGGTGTACAAAGTTTATTTTGTTGTTTGTAAGAAAAAGTGCGTGGCTGTTTACTGCGAAAGCGAATGAACGACACTTAGTGCAACAACGTCTAACCTATGAAACTATACGATTTTGTTAGAGCATGGAGGTGAAAAAAGTCACAGCTTTTCGCTGTCTCAAGAACAAGCAGTTCACACTTATAAGTAATTGCAGCCGAGTCACAAAGCTTGTTGGGAAAAGTGGAGACAAACATGCTCCGTTTAGCACGGCAAACATCGCTTCGAAATTCCCGGGTAGTTAGCGTTATTTTGATATTTTCTCCGGGGAATGAAGAAGTGTTCGAAAACGAACAGGCCGAAAGATTGGCTGGTTCTGCACCGATGGGTGGTATTTTTATCTATGGCTGACTAGATGTGGCCAATTTCCTTTTGGAGGTAGTGAGCAATGCAGTAGTTCAAATATATCATTAGGGTCTGGAGAGAAGGGTACATCAGGCAGTGACCAGCGGATCTACTCAACATTCTACTCTCAGAGAAATAGGACGAACATTTAATCAAACTGCTACTGGCAACATCAGAACTGGAACTCTTAGCTGTCTGCTGAAGAGGAGGACAGAGAGCTTGTCGAAACATCCGTTTCTAGCTTAACTCAGTTCATCTTAACTGTTATGTGCACGTTATGCATTGACAATAAACAACAGGCTAAACAGAACCTAGTCACAGCGGATAGGCGGTTTCCAGATGAATGAAAAGAATATCATGGAAAGATGGGATAGAAAACCCAGGTATGCCTCCTCGAGATAAATGAAAACCGTAAACTAATCAGAGAAAATATACAAACAAAAACCAAATATAATAGGGAATTGAATCCAAAGTTTGGTCACGACTTGCGAGATTTGTTGTATGAGGGCAAAAGGAAGCAAAGAAATGTATACATTTTTTTTTTTAGTATTCAGAAGAGTCTTTAGCCATTAGGCTCGGTATTATGGATATCGCAACCCTTCGGCCTTGATTCCATTGTAAATACCGTAAATCTGGGAGAAATGTGGCTTTTCTGACTAACCCCGGGCGTGAACCCGGACCGCAAGGAGTTCGTCACCCGGTAACCGCGCAGTCCGGATTAGCCAACTACGCTAGCGAGCCGGGCAAGAAATCTATACAAAATGGGCTGGCTGTATGAATGGGACTTAGCAAGAGCACTCACCCGATCCGTGTTTCTGGTGACCCTATGAAATAGCAAAACATGTAATTCTCTGCTAATCTCCCGAGTATACACTGATGATGGCGATGATGATGATAGTGATGATGATAATGACGATGATGATTTACTAATGTACTCACTATTATAGTCAACGGTTACTTGGGGGACATTATACTGCCCGGTCTCATCGAGTATTCGTCGAATTGAATTTTTTCCAGTCGCCGCTTTTCCTTCCTGAAATATAAATTTAAAAAAAAAAAAATAACTAAGGCTAAAGCATAGTTGGCTCCTGTGTTCTACATAGCTATTAATACATGACCTACTTTCAAGGGGCTGCGTGGTTTCTAGATATGGTGTCCATCTCGAGTGCTAGAGGTTCCGGGTTTAATCTCCGGTAAGGGCTGGGACATGGAATTCTAGTAATTCCCCCTGGTTTCTGAGTAGTGAAGTCGGACGCCCGTGTGCATTGTTGCGCACGTAAAAATTCCTTTGGCAGTTGGAAATCAAAAATAGTAGCCTAACGGTGCTGAGCGTACACAACTTTGAGTTAAAAATCTACCCAAAGTATTTCAGGATCCTTGCCGGTGCTACAGAGCCTGTGCACTGTGCTGAGCTTCTTCGTAAGTAAGACGACGAACTGAGCACATATCGGTTACACCCGTGTGCCTTGATGTTGATCCGTTTTTCAGAAAACCTCAAACGAACAAAAAATACATGTAACACTTTTTCCAATCCGCTAACTTGCTATACTATTGATTGTGTATACTTAAAAATGGTGATGTTCTCCCAACATGTTTGATTAATTTTGGATATATTATATCAAGATGTTTTGGAACAGCAGTTAGGTAAATGCCAACAACATGTTCATAATTAGCTAACCTTGCACAGCAAATCATTTGCCTCTTTACTAATTATTGTAACGAGCTGGTCTGAACAGCTGTTTCTGTCCTTTTAAAGATTGCTTTGTTTAGATAATATTATTACCAAAGTTCAAAACATTTTCCTATTGCTTTTAATTAGCAGAGTAACGCTTAATTAATTAAGAAATTTTCTTACCTTTTTCTTAATGCTTTATTGTAACAAAATTATAATTAAATAGTTAAAAGTTAAAAAGGCGATTGGGTAGTGAAAGGGGTAACGAAGAGTAACTTCCCCCTTGGTAGGACTCTCGACTTCCATTTTCATTTCAGGCTCGATTGGGGGAGTCAAGATTTTGTTCTCCCCAATTGACACAGTTCAGTTAGTTCTGTTGTCTTGTTGCCTGTGTTTGAATTCCCTATCAGGGTTCCAGATTGTAGTCCAGGTGGAAGATCCATAAGTAAATCCATAAGTAGCTGCAGATGCCCGATTGTCTGGACTGGACTGGAAGATTCGGCCTGCCTGAGGTGTCACAGAGGCTTAGCCAGAAGCTGACCTAAGCTACAGCTAAGTGGGAACATCTGTTGCTTTCCCAATCCATAATTTTATCCACAGCCATTTAGTTATCATTTGAATTTATATTGATTTGAAAATCCTAATAAATGTTAGTTTTAATGTTCCTACAGTTTTATGGAGTTTCCTTTCAACTGTAAACATTGTCAGTGAACTTAAGAACATTTAAATATACAATCTTAATTACAGTAGGGAATAAGATGTGGGCAAACCCCAAATCCTCTAATTTAACCAGCAAGGCTGGGGGTAATATAAACCTCTATTAAGATTTAATGTTTGTAGTTCCCTCTGTGAATTGCACATAGTGCATTCGCTAGTTAAAGCGAAGTTACCCGCCACAATTATAATTCACTAACAGTGTGAATAAATGTATGTTGTAGCAACACAATAATATGAATCCTCAACTGTTTGTGTTCATTTTTGTACATCTTTTTCTTCCTTGTGTTCACCGGCTGCAACTCTGGCAGAAAGTTTTGGTTCTTCATCCACTTGTGGAGTTTAGTCTTGTTCCAGACACTGGTGGTTGTGTGCACATCTGTTTTACAGATTTGTCTTACTTGTATGCAGGTTGTGGTTTCTTCACACTAATGCAAACACATTTCTTCTTCTAAGGAAGCCACGGTGAGTCGACTCCAACAATGGGACCCCGGTAACCACATGGGGAAATGTGTGTGTATGATATGTGTATGTTGCACAGCATTTGCAGTTGTATGGTCTGTTTTAATGTGCACCACATACCTTTAAAATAACATATCATTCATAACAATATGTTGCAAAGTATGTAAACTGTCATAAGACTTTTTTTAAATCTCATATGCTAACTTCTGTTCTTGAGATGTCTTGTTTCATCCCTGGACGTGTCTTTTGGAGTTTTCTTAGTAGTATAGCAAATAATAATTAATATCAGATTGCTGAAAAATTCACAATCATAAGGAACTGATTTTATCCATTAGTGCTAAAGTATTTGTTAAGAAAACTGCCCCGGATGAAAAAATATTGCACATATCACTTTCAGGTTGACTGTGCATAAAATAAAACATTTTTTATAATTTACTAACCTTTTAAAGCTAAATATTTGTTTGTTTATTATTTATTAACTAACTGTATAACTACATGCTGTAGTAGTCTAGTAATAGTAATATTATTCCTCAATCATTTATTTTTCTTTTATATCATATATGAGTATATTGCACAACAGTTTATGTTGAATAATCTATTTAATTGTGCTAAATTTGTTAAAGTCCTAACGTCACATCCTCTCTCACCCAGTCCTGTTCTCAGCTGCAATCACTTTCAGAATAAAAAAGTAAGCACTTATTTTTTCTTCACTCTTACTTTAACATACTTCAGTCTATTGCTACATGTTATTGTTAAGTTATTTAAATGTGTATTCATGGTGACTCTAGCTATTGTATTTACGTTTGTGGGCGAGACCCATTTTTGTTATATCATTTTTTTTTTAACTGCACACTTATTTGTCTTTAAATTGAGATTTAATTCAATAAAATATGTTGCAAAATTATCAAACTGTAGTTTAATTTATTTCTAAATCTACTCCATAAAAATCGTGAACACAGACCCGCCTGCCGTCTTTCACAAAAACGGGAATTTGCGTAGAGCTGGTTGGCCTCTAAATACAGGAGGTCGCGATCATCACCATCAGTGCCATCGAAATCATTATTATTATCAGCATCATCATTATCATCATATGTATCATCATTATCATCACCACAGTCATCATCGTCATCATCACCAGCAGCATCACCATCATCGATCATAACATCATTTTCATCTTCATCGCCATCATCATCTTGTCAAACTGTCACGCACTATGCAAGGATTGTAGCGTAGCCCTCCATTCAGTTTTATCATATGCTATTAGCTTAATATCATGGATGCCATTGAGTCCCTAGCCTATGTGATCTCAACAACATTGTTTCATCAACGTTTGTCCTATAGTTTCTTTTCGACATGCTGTCTTTTTGACATGCTGTCTTTTCGACATGTTGTCTTTTCGACATGCTGACTTCCTCAATCCAATGTCCCTCATTGAAATGCCTTTTAGTGATTCTCTGCTCGACTCGCCTCGGGATTTGCCCAAGAAATGGCAATCTTTTTCATCTTAGAACAGTTGAAAACAAGTGGTCGTATAGGCGTTTTGTTAAACTTTCGCTTTGTGTGTGTAAGTTGGTGTGCATGTATGTGTGTGTGTGTGTGTGTGTGTGTGTGTTTGTGGGTGCCTTAGTACTGTTGATGCCTGTTGATGTCAAGTTATTTGTCTTAATCCGTCGCCTTCTTTGTCTTAGAACTGTTTATACCAGCGGTTGTCAAGTCATTTTTCCTAATCCTTCGCCTTTGTTATCTTGGAACTGTTGATATCAGCTGGTGTCGAGTCATATTTTGGAAATCTTCGCATTTCTTGCTGTAAAACTGTTGATATCAGCTGTTGTCAAGTAATTTTCGCCTGTTTTTATCTGTTCCGATTCCAATTGTCCAACAAAAATTTCAAATTTGATCCTTTTTCAGCCGCACGGAGGCCTGCTTTATGAAGGATGGTTTCTTGACTATCTTATTTGGGTCCTATTATTTGTGGGGTGAAGTCACAACTGATATTCCTGTTCTTTGTCTTCCTAAGTCCGGTGTGGTACTTGGGGTTTTGGGTCTGGTCTGGCCCAGCTCTCTTAGTATCAGTATCTTGGGTTTTAGCTGATTGTTGCTGGTGCTTGGTTTACCTCATGCTGGTCGCTGCGCTGGTGCCCTATTGCCTGCTTGGTTGCCATCTGTAAACCCGCCGGAAAATTCCAAACAAACACCAGGTCGAAACGTCTACAACAAAGTTCTTTTTCAGGATTTTGTCTTTTTTGTTTTTGGGTCTTAGTACTGTTGATATCCACGGTTGTCTAGTCATTTTCCTGAATGCTTCGTCTTGCTTGCCTTAGAAGGACACAGGGCTGGAGAACTGGCTAGAAAAAGAGTGATTTTCATGACCTGCCTATCGATGATTACATCATTGGTTGTAGCTCAAAAGATTAAACAACCTTACCTGTCTGCAGTCAATGCAGCGATCGCATCCAAGGTAAACCATTATCACCGTGAATAAGATTCGAACTGTAAGCAACATGCTGACAGCGGGGAGGTAGACTTGGGAAGTGATCACAAAACCAGTTTTAATCTCTTACAGTAAATTAGCAGACTTAGGAATCGATCGGAATTAAACGTCTGTGTATTTAATAAGCACAACCATATAGTTTACAGCCACAGATATCAGTACCTACGCATGTTTTATGTATACATATTAGTGTCCTAAATACATTAAAGCATAGGGCTGTGCAAATTGTTTTATTTCAGTGATAATTCGAATCTGCTGTTTCCTAATGACGACAGCGCATATATGAATGAATAAAAGTATTTTAACTGACGATCATCGTGTGCCATGCCGTTAAGTTTGGGCAGTTGGAGAGTTCGCTAAAACTCACGCACACACACACAAATACAAACACAAACAGAGGCACACATACATACATACATACATACATACATGCATACATACATAAATCTAATACTTACACACATACATGCATCGACAAAACACACATACACACATACATACACACTGCACATAGGTACACACGTACGTCCGTAATTCATTGATACATACATATAAACATAATTTATACACAAATACATGTTTATGCATGGATACAGAAACACATATATACACACACCACACACACGTAAGTACGTACATACATTCATATATACATACATGCATATTTATTCTCTAGTGTCAAAGATAATGCCAGGTACGACGGTTCCTGTAACAGTGGCATGTTGCTCAACTCTTTGAGTCCCACGGGGTTTAGCATCAAAAGTGCAAGGGGTGGTCAAGAGAGATGTAAAATTGGCGCATCTTGTGTTCATTGGGTCTCTAGGTAGGAACCTATGAAAGTTGGATGCGTTCTTTGGGGAGACTGTTGTTGTTTTTTCGGATACTTTAAGCTGGGTTAGTAAAGAGACTGTCCGTGTGTATGCTTTATATTTCTTTTTGGGTTTCCCACTCCAGCCTGCTAACAGATTTGACCACATCGAGTTTAATAAAATTTCAACATTGAGGCAATTTAAAAAGCTAACCCCTTAACCAATTTCAGTCTACAAATAAGCTATAACTAAGGCCCCGGTAATGGCTATACTAGTCTGGTGTGACCTGCAGCAAGAACCAAAGGGAAAGTCATTAAAAAAAGAAGCATTTTCTTCTACCACCAGCAGCATGACAATGGCTCTAGAATAATGAACGACTCAGTGAGCATGTTAAAGAATATCTGGCGGGATACATACGGAAATAGTGGCTCCATCTAATACAGCAAGCAGCGTTCCGTAAAGGCCTTCACTTTGTCCTAAGTGTATGATGGTTTTAAAGGCAATTGTCGAATGAAGCGGCATGCAATTCAAGCCTCAGAAATTCAGGAGTCTGTCAGCCCTAAAGGGCAAGGGAAGTCAGTTTCACGGTGGCAAGGAAAGAGATCCCCACGGTTCTAGAGGAACCAGTGAAGTGCCTCGGTCGCGTTTACTATTCCAAGTTATCCGATTGAGCGGAAGTCAGGCGCGTACATGAGTCAGTGTCAACAGGTCTGATTGCATTCGAGCAGTGCAGGCTGATCGTAAAGAACAAAGTGTGGTGCCTCCAGTTTATGTTCAGTACTAAGCTCCTATGGCAGCTGCTCGTTTACAAGGTCAGCATGACAGCAGTGGATGAGAAAAATCAAAACCGCCATGAAGAAGAGGCCTAGGGCTCCCGACTCCTCTGACCGATGTGGCTCTCTATTGTAAACAGGTTAAGCTGGTACTTCCATTCTATCTATCTATCTATCTATCTATCTATCTATCTATCTATCTATCTATCTATCTATCTATCTATCTATCTATCTATCTATCTATCTATCTATCTATCTATCTATCTATCTATCTATCTATCTATCTATCTATCTATCTATCTATCTATCTATCTATCTATCTATCTATCTATCTATCTATCTATCTATCTATCTATCTATCTATCTATCTATCTATCTATCTATCTATCTATCTATCTATCTATCTATCTATCTATCTATCTATCTATCTATCTATCTATCTATCTATCTATCTATCTATCTATCTATCTATCTATCTATCTATCTATCTATCTATCTATCTATCTATCTATCTATCTATCTATCTATCTATCTATCTATCTATCTATCTATCTATCTATCTATCTATCTATCTATCTATCTATCTATCTATCTATCTATCTATCTATCTATCTATCTATCTATCTATCTATCTATCTATCTATCTATCTATCTATCTATCTATCTATCTATCTATCTCTCTCTCTCTCTCTCTCTCTCTATCTCTCTATCTCTCTATCTCTCTATCTCTCTATCTCTCTATCTCTCTATCTCTCTATCTCTCTATCTCTCTATCTCTCTATCTCTCTATCTCTCTATCTCTCTATCTCTCTATCTATCTATCTATCTATCTATCTATCTATCTATCTATCTATCTATCTATCTATCTATATATCTATCTATCTATCTATCTATCTATCTATCTATCTATCTATCTATCTATCTATCTATCTATCTATCTATCTATCTATCTATCTATCTATCTATCTATCTATCTATCTATCTATCTATCTATCTATCTATCTATCTATCTATCTATCTATTTGTTAGTTAGTTAGTTAGTTGGGTTATCCTCATTGCACTCCGGACATGTCCATAGGTGCCCAGATCCTCCCCTCAGTATGAACCCCAACGTCCGATGGCTAATAGTACCAGTTCTATGTTGATTAACAAGTCTTCTGGCGTAGCTGGTGTGCGTCTCGTTTTTTTGCTGTGCCGATCTTAATTCCCAAGTCTGCCATTCTGGCGAGTGATGTGGATTCACTGCCACCAAAGTCGTCTATCCTTCCCATTTCTCTGAGGGCATTGATAATATCAGCATGATCCATAGGCTGACCGTCGGTAGTGATAGGGGATCCAGCCAACCTGTCAGCTCTTTCATTTCCATCGAAGCCTGCGTATCCCGGAACAAAAATAAAGGTGACTCCACGGACTTCTGTAATGATTCAAGCCATTGTCTTCGCACTGAACCTGCCTGAACCCTCCGGATCATACTCATTGAATCACTGAGTATACACACGCGGGTGTATTTTTGTGTTTCAAGCCAGGCAAGCGCTTGTGTCACTGCCATCACCTCCATCGTCATGCTGCTGGTTGTCATGGAGAAGGCGCCGTTGGCTTCTTTGACTGTTCTGCCCGCTGAGCGTGCTGTAAATGCCCATGCGCTTCTTCTTTGGCGTATAACGGATCCGTCTGTATAGATTATTGCATCTGCTTCGTCTGAATTTTCACCGATGAGAGCGTTGACCTCTGCATTAACAGCAACAGGATTCTCTTCTCTACATCGCCTGTTGAGTGTGACAATACAGGAAAATGTACAAATAAACGCCTGAGACACAGGTATCCATTCTGCACCAGGTATGATGTCGGTTAGGCTGCATATTTGCCTAATAACATCTTCTGCCCGACCTAGCCACGATTTCCCCCTCTTCAGTCTGTCGCCCTTTTCACTAAAAAGCGCTTGATGCAGTGGGTGTTTCTTATCAGCACATATTTTGAGATGTGCCCGAGCCCTCCACACCCTGATCCTTTGGTTCATTGTTGGAAAGTCAAGTAGATACCTCATTGCTCCACAGGATGTGTCTCTAGTACATCCCAAAATAATGCGCATGGCTTCATTTTGCACCTTTTCGAGTCGTTCAATCTGGGTAGCACTGACAGTGAGGAGGGCCAGAGCGTATTCAATGGGGGAAAGGACCAGACCGTAGAATAGAAGTATTAGTAGTCTTTGCTCAATGTTGGAAGCAGCCATAATCCTCATTGCAGATAGACCTTTGCGTGCTTTTGTTATCACATGGTCAACGTGTTCCCTGAATGACAAGCTGCGATCGAACCTCACCCCGAGAAACGTCATAACGTTGGTTCTGATCAATACATTATCACGCATTTTCACTTCTGGTAAGTCCGACTTGACAATGTGATTGTTCAAAGAGAACCATGACACTGATGCCTTCGAAGGATTGACATAGGCATTGGAACCATCACACCAGGCGGCAATTCAATCGAGTTCTTTGTGCATAGTGCTGGCGATCTCCTGTCTATCACGCCCTCGCCGATAAATCAAAATGTCATCAGCAAATGACAAAGTCCTCCCCTTTCCATTCAACTGCTGCTCAGTGATCATCACCGTATAAACGTTGAATAAGACTGGTGATAGCGGTGATCCCTTAAGCAAGCCTGGACATATCGTTTGCGGTTCTGAGGACCAGCTACCACATCTTAGTACAATCTTTCTCTGGAACAGGACCGCAGCAATCCAGCGGATCAGAATAGGATTAACTTCTAGTTTAAGCAGTAATTGCATTAAATAATCGTATGGTACTTTATTGTAGGCATCTTCTAAGTCCAACACTGCCGCACATGTCTCTTCTTTAATCTGAAATCCCTCGTACACATCGTAGGCGAAAACTGCAGCATTGAACCATGTCTCTTTATTTAACCTGTACCCTCCAAGTGTTGGTGGGAACTTATCATGTAGTTCCAAGTAGGTGGTCAATCTTTGTGCGACAATTTTTTCCAAAAAGTTTGCCAACAGTATTCTGCATCGAGATGATTCTGTAGCCGCAGATTGTCGAGTGGTCTTTATTAGGCTTTGGTAGTGGGAACAAATAACTATGGAGCCATTCCTCTTGTATCTGGCCACTCTGGATGCTGATATTGAATTCCTTTGCCACGCTTTTCAAATCAGCATTCGACATCATCAGCATGTCGTTGTATCGGATGCCGTCAGGGCCTGGAGCAGTGCTGCGCGATTTCTTGAGGCAAGTTCTTAAGGTATCTGCAGTGATTGTGAGATCAGTGCCTAGCACAGTGTTTTCGCACAGCATCGACAGTTTCATCTTAACCCCTATTCTTGTAGCTTCGTCTTTTTGGTCAGTTTGCTCCAAGTAGCGCGCCAGAAGGGTTTTTTCTTTATCAGCATCAGTTCTCTGCCATATCAGGTCTGTACCCTGAAAATCAGGGATACCCCTTGGTCGTGCGGCGACGTGCATGCTCCGTTGAAGGCGCCAGAATGTCACAAGAGATCCCTCGGAGCAAACGCTCTTGCAGAATTCGTTCCATTTCGCTGTCTTAGCTTCCTTCGCAATTAACTTGAAAGCCACTGTCTGCTTGTTGACCTCATCTTTCAGACTGATCAGGCGTTCAGAAAGTGACGGATCAATTTTCCTTGCCTTTTGCCATGCCTTGACAGCTTTCCTTTTTTCTAGCCACGCCATGTTGACTACTTCATTCCACCATGGTGGCTGGGCCCATCTCTCCCGCCGTCTGCGATCTGCTCTTGTTTTACGTCGTCGGATTTTGCTAATGGCATCTTGCCCTGTACGGTCATATATAAAAGCAGGCACATTGATTACATGACCTTTGTTGTTGCTCTTCTCTGCCAAGACGACGCAAGGAAAGTGATCACTGTCGTGGTATCCCAGTGTGCTCCACCTGCATCCTGATGCAATGGAGGGAGACACTAGGGCCAGGTCAATTACGCTGTCAGAATCCCCTTGTCGTGTTGCCATTCGGGTAACCTTTCCGTCGTTCAAGCATACTAGATTGGCAGACACTAGGGCATCCTCCAGGTCTTCCCCCTGTTTATTAGTGATTACATTGCCCCACTGGTGTCCTCTGGCGTTGAAATCTCCGCAGTAAAGGACTTTCTTTTCCTCCGTCTGGAGCAAACTCTGCCATTTCGCTGTATCCACCTTTCCATTGCAGGCGTACACATTGACAATCACAAACTGGGCCGGGCCCATCACTCTGACTGCGTGTACTTGTAGGTCGTCATTATTCCACTTAGACATGTCCACCTCAGACACCGGTATGTGGTCACGAACAAGAATGAGCTGTCCGAGGTGCCGTCTATTGTAGAAGGATTGGAAGCCCGCAATTTTAACGATCTCGTCACCGAGGTGTGTTTCCTGTAGGACAACAATGTCGTTGCTGTAGAGGAGCTTCTCAAAAATGGGTCGGCGTTGACTAAACGAAGCGCAGTTCCAGTAGAGAACACGAACATACTTTAAACTGAGTCTCTCACATTTCAGCCGCTTCCTGCAGGCGCCACCGTGCCTGCCTGTTCGCGTTCTCCTTGTCCGTCTACGGGTTGTTTTGAATTGGTAAATAGTCGCCATCGGACGTCGAATACACCCTGAGGGAAGTCTAAACTCACGTGCATGTACTCCATTGCACGGTTCAGACCCCATTCCGATGAAACTTTCACATTATACGTGAGCGAAAATAGCTAATTTGCGCCATTCGCCTCAACGGACGAAAAAGCGTACCGTATCTATCTATCTATCTATCTATCTATCTATCTATCTATCTATCTATCTATCTATCTATCTATCTATCTATCTATCTATCTATCTATCTATCTATCTATCTATCTATCTATCTATCTATCTATCTATCTATCTATCTATCTATCTATCTATCTATCTATCTATCTATCTATCTATCTATCTATCTATCTATCTATCTATCTATCTATCTATCTATCTATCTATCTATCTATCTATCTATCTATCTAACTGTCTGTCTGTCTGTCTGTCTGTCTGTCTGTCTGTCTGTCTGTCTGTCTGTCTGTCTGTCTGTCTGTCTGTCTGTCTGTCTGTCTGTCTGTCTGTCTGTCTGTCTGTCTGTCTGTCTGTCTGTCTGTCTGTCTGTCTGTCTGTCTATCTATCTATCTATCTATCTATCTATCTATCTATCTATCTATCTATCTATCTATCTATCTATCTATCTATCTATCTATCTATCTATCTATCTATCTATCTATCTATCTATCTATCTATCTATCTATCTATCTATCTATCTATCTATCTATCTATCTATCTATCTATCTATCTATCTATCTATCTATCTATCTATCTATCTATCTATCTATCTATCTATCTATCTATCTATCTATCTATCTATCTATCTATCTATCTATCTATCTATCTATCTATCTATCTATCTATCTATCTATCTATCTATCTATCTATCTATCTATCTATCTATCTATCTATCTGCTGCTTCAGTCGTTTGCGAGTCGTTAACTTTTATATATAACCAGTGTCTTGCCAAAGGATATTTTCCTTCAGCCTTCAAAATTGCCAAAGCATATCCTCATCTCAAATCTGGCTCTTTGGACAGTAGTCTCCCAAGTAGCTATAGACCCATCTCCTTATTATCATCGTTATCAAAGCCGCTAGAAAAACACATTCACAAAATAACACTCCAACATCTAGATAATAAAAGACTAATAATTGATAACCAATCAGGATTTCGACTTGAGCATTCGTGTCATACAGCCTTAACAAACATGATAGAAAACTGGCATCAGAATATTAACGAAGATAAAATTGCTGGGTGCGTGTTTAAAGACTTTAGAAAAGCCTTTGACATGATACACCATTCTATCCTTATTAGAAAACTAGAAATAATGAACTTCAATTGTAATCTATTCACGTTATTAAAATCCTTTCTGTTAAATAGGAAACAGGGAGTTTCATATAATAAATCCCTGTCGCAGACTACTGTGGTGAATACTGGAGTACCCCAGGGCTCTATTCTTGGCCCTCTGTTATTTGCCATTTATATAAATGACCTTCCTTTGTGTCTGTCGTCGCCGTGTGACTTATTTGCAGACGATTGTACAGTCTATACAAGTGCTCAAACGTGTGATATTTTAGAGTCATCTTTACAACAGGAATTAAACAATGTGGTTTCCTGGAGTAATGCAAACCGCATGAAAATAAACATTAGTAAAACAAAATGCATGTTAATATCAACAAGACAAAAACAATATTCTTTATCTGCACATAATACGCTTCAGCTCTACATCAGTAACAACCCAGTTGAATGTGTAACTGAGCACACAGCTTTAGGCGTAATTATTGATAAAAATTTAACCTTCACTTCTCATGTGCAAGCTCTAGTGAAACAAACAGCTAAAAAGTATACCAGCTTGCAAAAATTAAAAACACTTTTTGGATGAAAACACCAGAAGGATATTTTACACCTCCCATATTCAGACCCATCTAGACTACTGCTCCACAGTATGGGATGGCTGTCCAAGTTCAGTCATGAAACGGCTTAAAGCACTTCAAAAAGGAGCTGTAAGCTTAGTCAGTAATAATCATGTAAGAGACATTTCCAGTATACATAAAGATCTTAAGTTACCCCCCTTCCATAAACGACTACTTTTCAATAAGGCCAAAGTCATTCACAAAATCTTATCCAAAAATGCTCCCGATTACCTTTTGCCATTCTTTAAGTATAATGGGCGACATAGCAAACGCCTAAACATATTACACATCCCTATACCTAGAATAGACTTGTACAAAACAAGATTGGCGTACTCTGCAGCTCATCTGTGGAACAATCTTCCACAACCAATCAAAAATATCAACAACCCCTATAAATACAATTGGAAGCTTTTTGAATATTATCTCACTTCAGACTACATGCCCCCTTAGAAGATAATTGTTTCTTGAGAATATTGTTGATTTCCACCAAAATTTATTATAATTAGTATTATACTTGTTTAAAATGTGGGCATACTTAGAGTACATTGTTACAAAGATGTTGTTAATGATGCTTATAAATACTATTATTATTATTATTATTATTATTATTATTATCTGCTAAAACAATGTGTGCGTGAGGCCAGAAGGGCAGAAGGTAGGACGGGGCCTGTGTGCCTAATTCTCAACCCTTTGAAAATAAAGTTTGTTCGTTCGTTCGTTTGTTCTATCTATCTGTCTATCTTATCTGTCTATCTTATCTGTCTATCTTATCTGTCTATCTTATCTGTCTATCTATCTAATCTATCTATCTAATCTATCTATCTAATCTATCTATCTAATCTATCTATCTATCTATCTATCTATCTATCTATCTATCTATCTATCTATCTATCTATCTATCTATCTATCTATCTATCTATCTATCTATCTATCTATCTATCTATCTATCTATCTATCTATCTATCTATCTATCTATCTATCTATCTATCTAATCAATCTATCTATCTATCTATCTATCTATCTATCTATCTATCTATCTATCTATCTATCTATCTATCTATCTATCTATCTATCTATCTATCTATCTATCTATCTATCTATCTATCTATCTATCTATCTATCTATCTATCTATCTATCTATCTATCTATCTATCTATCTATCTATCTATCTGCTGCTTCAGTCGTTTGCGAGTCGTTAACTTTTATATATAACCAGTGTCTTGCCAAAGGATATTTTCCTTCAGCCTTCAAAATTGCCAAAGCATATCCTCATCTCAAATCTGGCTCTTTGGACAGTAGTCTCCCAAGTAGCTATAGACCCATCTCCTTATTATCATCGTTATCAAAGCCGCTAGAAAAACACATTCACAAAATAACACTCCAACATCTAGATAATAAAAGACTAATAATTGATAACCAATCAGGATTTCGACTTGAGCATTCGTGTCATACAGCCTTAACAAACATGATAGAAAACTGGCATCAGAATATTAACGAAGATAAAATTGCTGGGTGCGTGTTTAAAGACTTTAGAAAAGCCTTTGACATGATACACCATTCTATCCTTATTAGAAAACTAGAAATAATGAACTTCAATTGTAATCTATTCACGTTATTAAAATCCTTTCTGTTAAATAGGAAACAGGGAGTTTCATATAATAAATCCCTGTCGCAGACTACTGTGGTGAATACTGGAGTACCCCAGGGCTCTATTCTTGGCCCTCTGTTATTTGCCATTTATATAAATGACCTTCCTTTGTGTCTGTCGTCGCCGTGTGACTTATTTGCAGACGATTGTACAGTCTATACAAGTGCTCAAACGTGTGATATTTTAGAGTCATCTTTACAACAGGAATTAAACAATGTGGTTTCCTGGAGTAATGCAAACCGCATGAAAATAAACATTAGTAAAACAAAATGCATGTTAATATCAACAAGACAAAAACAATATTCTTTATCTGCACATAATACGCTTCAGCTCTACATCAGTAACAACCCAGTTGAATGTGTAACTGAGCACACAGCTTTAGGCGTAATTATTGATAAAAATTTAACCTTCACTTCTCATGTGCAAGCTCTAGTGAAACAAACAGCTAAAAAGTATACCAGCTTGCAAAAATTAAACACTTTTTGGATGAAAACACCAGAAGGATATTTTACACCTCCCATATTCAGACCCATCTAGACTACTGCTCCACAGTATGGGATGGCTGTCCAAGTTCAGTCATGAAACGGCTTAAAGCACTTCAAAAAGGAGCTGTAAGCTTAGTCAGTAATAATCATGTAAGAGACATTTCCAGTATACATAAAGATCTTAAGTTACCCCCCTTCCATAAACGACTACTTTTCAATAAGGCCAAAGTCATTCACAAAATCTTATCCAAAAATGCTCCCGATTACCTTTTGCCATTCTTTAAGTATAATGGGCGACATAGCAAACGCCTAAACATATTACACATCCCTATACCTAGAATAGACTTGTACAAAACAAGATTGGCGTACTCTGCAGCTCATCTGTGGAACAATCTTCCACAACCAATCAAAAATATCAACAACCCCTATAAATACAATTGGAAGCTTTTTGAATATTATCTCACTTCAGACTACATGCCCCCTTAGAAGATAATTGTTTCTTGAGAATATTGTTGATTTCCACCAAAATTTATTATAATTAGTATTATACTTGTTTTAAAATGTGGGCATACTTAGAGTACATTGTTACAAAGATGTTGTTAATGATGCTTATAAATACTATTATTATTATTATTATTATTATTATTATTATCTGCTAAAACAATGTGTGCGTGAGGCCAGAAGGGCAGAAGGTAGGACGGGCCTGTGTGCCTAATTCTCAACCCTTTGAAAATAAAGTTTGTTCGTTCGTTCGTTTGTTCTATCTATCTATCTATCTATCTATCTATCTATCTATCTATCTATCTATCTATCTATCTATCTATCTATCTATCTATCTATCTATCTATCTATCTATCTATCTATCTATCTAATCTAATCTATCTATCTATCTATCTATCTATCTATCTATATCTATATCTATCTATCTATCTATCTATCTATCTATCTATCTATCTATCTATCTATCTATCTATCTATCTATCTATCTATCTATCTATCTATCTATCTATCTATCTATCTATCTATCTATCTATCTATCTATCTATCTATCTATCTATCTTATCTATCTTATCTATCTTATCTATCTATCTATCTTATCTATCTTATCTAATCTATCTTATCTAATCTATCTATCTAATCTATCTATCTAATCTATCTATCTAATCTATCTATCTATCTATCTATCTATCTATCTATCTATCTATCTATCTATCTATCTATCTATCTATCTATCTATCTATCTATCTATCTATCTATCTATCTATCTATCTATCTATCTATCTATCTATCTATCTATCTATCTATCTAATCTATCTAATCTATCTATCTATCTATCTATCTATCTATCTATCTATCTATCTATCTATCTATCTATCTATCTATCTATCTGTCTAATCTATCTATCTGTCTAATCTATCTATCTGTCTAATCTATCCAATCTATCCAATCTATCTAATCTGTCTAATCTGTCTAATCTGTCTAATCTATCTAATCTATCTAATCTGTCTAATCTATCTAATCTATCCAATCTATCTAATCTATCTAATCTATCTAATCTATCTAATCTATCCAATCTATCTAATCTATCCAATCTATCTAATCTATCCAATCTATCTAATCTATCCAATCTATCTAATCTATCTATCTATCTATCTATCTATCTATCTATCTATCTATCTATCTATCTATCTATCTATCTATCTATCTATCTATCTATCTATCTATCTATCTATCTATCTATCTATCTATCTATCTAAGTAGGTTTGTCTGCGTGAGTGCATGTGTCTGCGTGTGACTGTGTGCGTGTGTGTGTGTGTGAGTCAGTGTGTCTGTCAGCGTCTAGGCATGTATGTATTATATGTGTCCTCTGTGCTTCTGTGTGTTTATATGTTTGTGTATATGTAGCGTTTTGTTTGTGTCTGTATGTGTCTATGTGTGTTTGAATGTTTGTCTGCGTTAGTGTGTCTGTGTCTGTGTGTGTCTGTGTGTGTATGCGCTAGCGGGTTTTTGCGTCCCATTTTTTTTACAGACCAATCGGCAGTGGATGGGTACTGTGGTCAGCATTACGCCGGCCGTCTTTACTTCCCCTGCCATCCTGGTACCCATTTTAGGTGGGTCGACCAGCGACGCCCGATATCATGAGAAAATTCCAAGCAGCCATCAGTGGGTTTCGATTGCGGGTATGTTCACTTACGAGTCGGAGTCGTAACGCCTAAGCCACGGACACCGCCAGGCAGGAGGAATGCAAACAATTAATTTAGGGAAAAAATTTAATTTTCACTTTAGCGCCGGATTTGATTTATTAAATACGTTTAACCAGCAGAACGGCTAGTGAAGTTTTGCAGTATGTAAGCATATTATAAGCGAAATGTTCTTATTGACATTTTTTTTAAATGCATACTCAGTAATTTTCCATTTAGTCTAAACAATCATGCAACAAAACTAGACTCATCGGTTACATGTGAGTAAATACAAATCACAGGTGTGTGCCCAAACCTTGTCATCCATTTTTTGGGTACCAGTGTTTCGTTATTTCAAGCCCTACTGGCTCTTGCCAGGGACCGCAATGTAGCCCGGCTATAAATATGGTATAATGGATGAACGGGGTTTCCTGGACCTCTCCACTGGTGATCCTCATCCGCATGGTGGTACTTTGTGTCACAAGGTGTTTATCGCTTGTCTGGTGTCTTGGTAGGGTTCAACTTACTGACCTACCAATGTGACTAAAAGTTAAAAATAATAAAGCGTCTCAATGTGTGACACAATTTTTGAGCTCCACAATGGCTGTTGTCAGGAGCTCTAATATAACTCATCCTATGGGTTAAGCGGGCTTTGTAACCTCTCCTCGAGCGATCCTAATGTGAATGTTGGCACTTTGTGTCACAGATGTTTATCGCTCAATGTGATGTCCTGATGGGATTAAGCGTCAGTCATTCCAAAATATGTTTTTACTAAATATTTTAGCCCCACTGAAACATTTGTTTGGTACTGTACAGGTGATTCTCATCAGAATGGTGGCACTTTGTGTCACTGTTTATCGTTCATTGTGAGGTTCAACGTCATGACTGAAAGCCCGCCACCTGATACGTAGGCAGTTCATTCCATCAGGGCTGCGTTTGCGGCAGCTTTAAAACCGTTGACAGAAACCACCAAGGTACCTGTCTGATATGAGCTGGATTCTAGGAGCGCCCTAAGTTTCAAATCAAAGGTCGGCAGCAATCTATTTTGCGGCTTGGCTGTAATCTTGAAAAACTGTGCTTGTGCAATGTGACAAATCCCCCCCCCCCCCCTTTTTTTTCCCCCGCCTCCACCAGTTCCCCGCCCCAACAATATTTAAGTCATTGATATTTCGGTGTCTGCTTAAGGATCTACAACTTCATTTTACAGTCTGAAAGAAGCCATTGTCCTTAGAAAGTGATCAGCATCGAAAATAAAAATGAAAAACAATATCGTCACATCGAACAGATTCTTCTAGCAATGATTATGCAATGGTTTATGCAGAAAATACAAGCAGAAATATGTTCAGAGCAATGCGAGTTCTTGAAATGAAATACCTTACAACAAGACCAGATACAGCTTCGCATGAAGTAAATGTGCCGAATGATTGACTGGCACCTCTCCGTATTCCTGACGAGCGTTTTATTTCACTATGAGGAGACGTGGTACTCACAGCCCATGTTGATGGCGAGTGTGACTAGCAAAACCCGCTCTTGTCAAGAAAAGTCTTCCACAATTATAGCATGCGATTTCAGGACTGTTGTTGTCAACATTTGTATTTATTCTGTTTCTTCACAGACGCTCGGCTCTCATCCTTTCTGCAATATTTTCTTCATTCATGGTCATTTCCTTCCTGATGTACTCTCTCCACGCAACACGGTTCTCGACAATTTGTTTCCCCGTGTTTGCCTCAATACGTGTCTCAGTCAAGTCCCGCTTGCACACATCTTTCATCTCCATAGCAAAACGCCTGATCAGTATTGTTATGTAGAGACCATCACGATCCTTCTTTCTGCCTGCCTTGTTTACTCAAAAGGAAAGGTAATACCAGTACATTTGGACCAAAGCAGGCTGCAAAATCTACCAGATCAGAAGAGCAATGCTCTATCCGTGCATCTGTCAGAGCGTTCCTCCTAAACCAGCTGCCAGCCAAGGCTAAGGGCCTAGTCTGTCCTGCTATAACATAGGGATTTGAGGTTGCAGTCTTCTTCCTAGGATAAGGAGAGTATCCTCCCCCAGAGCCCTGTTGGCACAATATGGGATGTCATGTTTGATATACGCCGCCCAACATTCGACGTTAACAGAAGACAGGTAGTACCGGCTACTGTCTTACTGTAGCTCAGTCATATCTAAAACCTGACACCCAAAATATATCCCAGTATCATCATCATGTAGCAGGTCCTTTGCAGAACGTCGCTCTCATCACAGTCTGCCTGAAAGAAATTCGGTCTCTCACCAGTTCTCCTGCCTCATGTACTTTCATACTCAAGGAGTCACATAAATCCTGTGCCCATCTTCGTGTCTGTCGGCCCCTGCCCCTCCTTCCTGGTACCATGCCTTCTGCTATAGCTTTTTCCAATCCGTTGTGGCGCTTGATATGACCAACATATTTTAGCTTTCGAGAAAGGATGCTGTTTATTAGCCAATCTTCCTTGATGTTCAGATCTTTTAAGATGTATATATTTCTCCTCTTCTTTGTCCAAGAAAGTATGAGAAACTTTTTATAGCATTTCAGCTCAAAAGCCCCTATTCTCTTTTTTAAGGACTGGGAGATAGTCTACGACTCCTATCCGCATGTAGCCACAGGGAAGATGCATGCTCTCAAAATTCTAATTTTTATCTCCTTGCTAGTGCTTAATCATAATACATTTGTGTTCCTGAGATGCTGAGGAGCCAACCAGTCACTTGACTTGTTCCAGACGTCCCAGCTGGTGTGATGCAAGTGTTGCTGTGGACCAGTTCCAGAGAAAGATAAGTTGGTCATTAATCAGAGCCTGGTTCCTCTCTGGAAAAAAATTAAGTGTCAAGCATATTGAATATGTCTGTCGCTTTTTAATGTCATTGATTCCACTGAATTCCTTTTTCCTGATTCATGATGTATATGTTGAGCTTATTATGTGTCTTTAGAATTTTTCAATATTGAAGTTTGTGTCCATCCTTCATTTTTCTTAGCTGCCTGGAGTGTATGTATTCTTCTTCTTCTTCTTCTTGTTCACCGGCTGTGAATTCCGGCGGTAAGTCGCGGTTGTTCGTCCAAAATGGACTTTTGGCTTTTACCTTGACCTGAGTTTTGCGTGTACATCCGTTTTACTGGCTTATTTGTTTGCAGTACTCGTTCCCCGCCTCTCAGGCAGATGTACCCCGACTTCGGAGGAAGACGTCAAGCCTATTTCTAGGTTGACTGTGGCCATTGTTTTGTGTGGGTCGAGATGTTGCCTTATTTGTGTGGTGTCCTCTTTGACTTTTGACAAGTGTGGCCCCCGGCATGTCGTCCTTAAGGCAGCTCTATGTAGAGTTTTCAGCCCTCAAGGGAAGGCAGGGGCAGATCATGGGCATTCCCCGCCATCCAAGGAGGCTTCCATAAATGCAGAGCCGACACATGATGCTCTGGGTCTGGGCTCACCCAAGGAATCGTCACGTCCTGCCCATGACTGCTTAACCTCACAACCGTGTATTGAGCTTCCCGCGCTACAAGGCTGCGCTCTCCGGAGATCAGCGGGGAGCAGCCCGCAGGTCTAGGACGTTTGTGGCCACACAAATAGGTACATTCTTTATCATCTTACGTTAGACACCTTTAACGTTGTTTCAGCTGTGCCCTTAGCACGACAGAATGGGGAAGCAAAATGCGTCAGGCGTGGCTTCACCTGTTTGGTCCCAACACTCGGGCGAGTTGGACCAGTGGATACGGACATTCAGACTTTTCCTAATCGGTACGAGTTATGATCGTCGGACTTTGAGCTTGCATGTATGCCGTGGGGTGTAACTTTGTCGGACATTGTTTTCAAGCCAGCATATGAATAGTTGCTGCCATGGTGTACCTCAGCGCGGTGACGACGACACTGAGGACTGACAGAGGATGTACGTAGGTGGGATCTTGCTGCGAGAAGTCTCCCACAAGAGATGTTACTCGTCTTGGCTGCGGGTAAATCTCTCGGTCAGGGTTGAGTCTCAGCAGCACAGTTTTCCATTCGCTCCCGAATTTTAACCAAGAGTTGTCATTTGATGGTACATTTAGCAAGCAGTCCTTGAGTTTTGTTACTTTTCACCCATGCGTTTGGGGGCGGGCTGGTGAGAGCCAGAAAGGACTCTACACCTCTGGGGGCCGCCAGCTCCGAGATCCCCTGCCAACTCTGTTAATGCTCATTTGAGACATTATCCGTGGCGCACGACGGGGACGTGCAACAGGAGTCTTGCATGAGGTTCCGTAAAACCAGAACAGTGAAGTACTGGCGCCCGAGTGGGGTACGGAATATCTCCTTATACACATCACATCAGACTTAACTTCCCCTCATGCCTGTGACCGAAATCACCGCGCCATATTAATATATTGAATCTTATTCTGTGTTAACATGACTACTATAGTAGACTATCTAGTCTAGGGGCTATTTTCTTGTAGTAGTGGTGATGTCCGGCCAAGTTGCGCCTATGAGTGTATATTCTGTAGTGCCATAACTTGTGTAGCCCCACCCCTGAAATAGGTTAGATGTGTAAAGCAGCCGCGGGATTCCGCCTAGACCATTACAGACATTTAAACATCAATACTATTTCAGAGTGCTGTTGGTTCATTAGGAGAAATCCTTAATCAGGCACGTGACACGAGCAATGTGTGACAACGAGGCAAATCTCATAAGAAGTTTGTGTGTTTGTGTGTGTGTGTGTGTGTGTGTGTGTGTGTGTGGAGGGGGAGCGACATTGTGCTACCAGTGCCAAACATGGACCCTTATTACAACTAATAAGCGGAAGGTGGTAACAACAGCAATAAGATATCTTAGGAGAGCTGTATGTGTGAAAAGAAGAGATACAATCAGAAAAAAAAAAGAAATGAGAAGAAGACTAGGACTAAAATCAATCAAACAATCTTTAGGGAACAACAAATGAGATGATTTGGCCACCTGACCAGAATGCCCTGGTACCAACTGCCACGGAGAGCCACGCTGAAGAAATATAATAAACACAGAGCAAGGGAAGAACACGCAAGACATGGGGCGACATTATCAGGGGCAACTTAACATAAATTAAAACTCAGTTGCACAATGCATTGGAAAGAGCTCACAAACGATCTTTACATCTCCACCCCAACACCTCTCTGGGGTTAATAGTGGAAGCGAAGAAGACGAATGCGTCAATACGTTGAGCTAGTGTGTTCATTTAACTTGATATATATCACTATCTACAAAAGCGGTTTTTGCTGATAACTAGTGCTTTAATTTCGTCAGATATGTCTTCTGATTCAAAAATTATCTTTTTGGAAGAGAACAATGAGCAATATTGTTACGTTATGTATTTTTAGATTATAGTATGTTTCAGACAGTCGCATGTTTTAGATACTAAGGTAATCCAAGGTAAAAATAGAAACCATATGTTGATGTCCTGATTAGAGAAGAAGAACAGTCACATGCAAATGTAAGTAGCAAAATAGCAGGCAAAACCATCAAACAACGAACGTGTATATTCAGAATGAAACGAACACTTTTGAGAGCATGCAACTTCTCTGTGAGTCGTGTACTAATCTCTCATTCTGTTTAGGAAGAAAATTTGGGGGTTTGAGCCTATAGGCTATTGAATTATTATCTGAATACAAAAGACCATAATTTAAAAAAAAAAAAAAATTCTGTCATCCTAAGTGCTCTGAATGTCAAGGTAATATGGCTCATAACTAGAATCTTGAATCGGAAGCCGAAATACTGTGGCAATATAGTTCGCCACACTGAAATAGAGTAGAAGCAAATGGATTGGTTCCACAGAAGTGGTGCTGGGTGGATTTGCTAGAAGAGGGGCACAGGGCTTAGGAGATACACAGGGCAGGAGTGTGAATGAAGAGGCGAGCTGACCAGCGATTAAGTGTCTTCAGGCAGGTTGTGATGTAAGCGAGGGTCTGTAAAGGACCTGCTACATGACGATGCGTATCTTCAGACTACGGGGATTGTCCAGCTCTGTAGAATGTTACAATGTGTATACATGATGTTTAAACAAAGAACATGTGGGGAAAAATTCAAAAGAGTCTTTATATAGTTCTGGTCCAAGTGAAAAGACGAAGCAGTTGTAGAAGATCAAGTTGATGATGATTACGATAAGGATAAAGATGATGATGATGACAGTGTGTTCGGATGATGATGAAACAAAGAACATATTGGAAAACATTCAAAAAAAAAGCTTTTAAATAGACCTGGTCCAAGTGAAAAGACGAAGCAGTTAAAGAAGATGAAGATGATGATAAGGATGACGATTAGGATAAAGATTATAATGACAGTTTGTACGCATGATGTTAAAACAAAGAACATGTGGGATAACATTTAAAAAGCCTTTAAATAGATCTGGTCAAAGTAAAAAGACGACGAAATTGATGATTATGACGATGAGGACAATAAAGAGGATAAGGATGGGAGACGAAGAAGAAAACTGAGGCGGACAACTATGATACGAATGAAAGAAAAAAAAAGAACAAAGAAAATATATGCAGTTAATAACATTGTGATGATAATAAGACACACAAGTAAATAAAAATAAACACATTTGCGTATTTCATTTACTATTACTGTATTTTCGTATGGTTTCAGTATCTGTTTGCTTTTAGCAGTCAATGTTCACTAAGACTGCCTACAACGTTAAGAAAACACAGGACCCAAAGACATACACAAGCTTAAGTGTCCTATTATGTTCTGTCAGGAATGAGTGCCTCTTTGCCATGACTGATTCGACTGATAGTTTGCTCAATCCAATGTCGGTATCCGTAGATGTTCACTACAAATGTAGGCCTGTTTCTGTGGCAACCCACATCCCCTTCGTAGGCTACAATACCGTACAAGACAAACAATGCTGAAAAACAAAACACAAGAAAGTCAGTTCCCTCTGCGGTGCCTATTTCGAGGTGAAAGAAAGAATAGGCCCTGTGTTCCCTGTCCATACATGTCGTTTAAGTCCAGTAGATACGGATTTACTTGAATTGGCAATACAGAGTGCCGATAGCTCTTTAATAGCGAACGAAGAAAAAGATGTCTTTTTCGTGTTATACCAGAAGGTGGACTGCAATTTCGACCTAGCATTTATTTGCGTTACTCAGCGGTTTGCGGTGCCCGTAGCTTTGTTTACGCACTATTTGAACGCGCATTGTTGTAATAGCTTTCGCATGCGATGCCTGAAAAGAATACTTCGCAAGTGGCAGGACAGGATCACAAACACTGAAAAACTAAGGTATTGGAAAGAGCAAGTTTCACAACATTCTTCTAAGTGCTCGGAAGGGACAGGGGCCGACCAACCCGAAGATGGGCACAGCATATAAAAGACTCCTTGAGTATGAAAGTACATGAGGCGAGAGAGCTGGCGAGAGTCCGAGTTTGTTTCTCTGATGACAGCGACGTTCTGCTAAGAACCCGCTTCATGATGATGATGATGATGTTTTTAATTTTATAAGCCATTGCCAGGCGGTGGATGTGTAAGTCACTCTGACTGACCACGGTTTCCGTAGGAAACGTCTCACAAACCACACATCCACAGCCTTCAAGGTCTTTCTAATTTGTTCAATCACATTCAATGATTCACAGCCATAGCTCACCACAGCATTCCAGCACTCTTTTTTGTTTTTTCTCTTTATATTTCTAAAGAGAAAGATCAGTTACAAACAATACGTGTCATCTCAATAATAAGTAGCCGTTAATCAGTTCCATTTCTCACGATCGTTCCTTTAATGGCAATTCATCTTCTTTTAGGCGTTTACCAGCTTTAAACTCCAGCAAAAAGGATAGGCTGTTCGTCAGCTTCACGACTCATAGTTTGTTATAAACCACAATATGACGTTCTGATAGTTTTATAATGGCGAAGAAAAAGAAGTTCTTTTGGCATTGTACTAGAAGGTGGACTGCGAATTCGACCTAGCATATGAAAGATACTAACAGCAATTTTTAAACCCTTAGAACTTGGAAATTGAACGTTTTTTGTTTCTTGGTCCAGTATTTGAGTTTTGCATGCGTATCAGTTTCAAATATAAAGCTTACATGTACAAGACTGTTGGTTGCTCACCTCTTAGACTGAAACACTTCTACTTGGAAGAAAACGTCCCTAACCAGTTGCCCTGTACCACATGCCTGCTAAAGGCAGTGATTATACCCACACCCAACACCCCTCCCCCCCCCCCACATCCCAACCCCACCACTCCTCCATGACCAACTGCGTCCTGGAACCAACACTGGTGATTCAAGCACATCATTGAGTTAGGCCATTTGGTAGCTACTTCATTAAACCTATGGCCGTGTTACAGCTAAAAGATCTGTTCTCAACTTGGACCCAACGACCCTAGACTAAAGCAGCAGCACTCATCTACAAGACCGACTGCCTTGAGTTTGATGTGCTACAGGTAGAGGACAATGTCTTGCCCAAAAACAAAAAAAAACCTTCAGCCTTCTAGTGAACATAGTAAAGTTCCCTTATCACGCTTTTAGGCGTATCGGGTATAATGGAAGAGCGCCCATATTTGTACAGACCATAGGCACTAGGGGGTAATGTGGTCAGCATTACGCCGGCTCTCTTTACTTCCCCAGGACGCCCCATACCATGATAATAATCCACGCAGCTAGCAGTGGGTTTTGATCTCGGTACGCTGGAATTACAAGTCGGACTCGCAACGCCTAAGCAACGAACGCCGCTTCTAGTGAACATGACATAATGAAATTGAGCCTTCGTCTATTTTCCTGTCAAACAAGCCTTGTAACCGAACACAAGGAAATGTCTTAAAAGGTAAAGTCAGGAAGAAGTAAGGGACCATATTCGTGCCTGTAATGCACCGCCTGTTTTGCAAAGACACATGTATTTACAGATACAGTGAAGTGGGATATAGTCAACATCACATTCACCTCACTTACTTTCAAAGAGTTTTACCGGAACCCATTTAGACAAGATCGACTGGGAGTCAAAGTTAGATCAATCAATCTATCGATCTCGTTGTCTTCTATGCGCAGCTTTTTGAATATTTACCCCCCATCCAGCTCCCCTCTCACCCCATGAGGTACATATTTGGTAAATATTCGCCTAGCGGCGTCGAAAGGCATGTATGCCTCAGTGCATAAACATGCCATTTACTAACTTAAAAATGGGCAGGGTCAAATAAGGGTCAATTGACTTACTAACAAATTAAATAACTTATAAAGTGTGTAGCTAAATGTGACTGAATCAACAAACCTACAGATATACAGGCTAAAATGAGTTTGGGCAGAGAATAAATCTCCTACCTCCTGTTTTGTGAACGACGGGACCACCAGCATCGCCAATGCAAATATATGCCTGTTGAGTGTCGTTAAGACAAAATACTTCACTTTTCTTAAATACAGTGTTTTGATACACACAGTCTATCGGTGATCCATTCATTATTTTCAGCGTTCGTGGTTGAGAGTCATCCTCTAGAAGCAAATAGTATACACACAATGTATTCGTTTATGAAGAGAAAACACTGTTAATGGTACAGATAATGCATAGTGAATATGCGTGTCTGTTAGTTACTGAGTTAGGTAATTAGCTAGTTAATTTGGTTATCATTATTGGACTGCGGACACATCTATAGGTACATAGATCCTTCGCTCAGTATAAATCCAGTGCCCAGTGGCTAATAGCACTATTTCTATGTTGATGGTCAAGTCCTCTAATGTGCCTTGTGTGATCTCAAGTCCCGAGTCTATAGTTCTGGCAAGTGATGTGTATTCACTGCCCCCAAAGTCCTTAACACTTCCGATTTCCCGGAGGGCATTAATATCAGCATGGTCCATAAGCTGACCGTCGGTAGTGACAGCGGATCCAGTTAGCCTTTTACTCTTACATTTATATCGACGCCCGCGTGTTCCCGAACAAACAAACAAACATAACAGGTGACTACATGCACAACTGACTTTTGTAATGTCTCTAGCAACTGCCTTCGCTCTGAATCTAACCGAACCCTCTAGACCAGACTCATTGAATCCCTACGTGGGTGTAATGTTGTGTTTCGAGCCAGACGAACGCTTACGTCAGTGCCATCACCGCCATCGTCATGCTGCTGGTTTTCATAAAGAAGGGGCCCTTTGGATTTTTGAATACGTATGTACAATGAATATATATATACATACATACATACATACATACATACATACATACATACATACATACATACATACATACATACATACATACATACATACATACATACATACATACATACATACATACATACATACATACATACATACATACATACATACATACATACATACATACATACATACATACATACATACATACATACATACATACATACATACATACATACATACATACATACATACATACATACATACATACATACATACATACATACATACATACATACATACATACATACATACATACATACATACATACATACATACATACATACATACATACATACATACATACATACATACATACATACATACATACATACATACATACATACATACATACATACATACATACATACATACATACATACATACATACATACATACATACATACATACATACATACATACATACATACATACATACATACATACATACATACATACATACATACATACATACATACATACATACATACATACATACATACATACATACATACATACATACATACATACATACATACATACATACATACATACATACATACATACATACATACATACATACATACATACATACATACATACATACATACATACATACATACATACATACATACATACATACATACATACATACATACATACATACATACATACATACATACATACATACATACATACATACATACATATACATACATACATACATACATACATACATACATACATACATACATACATACATACATACATACATACATACATACATACATACATACATACATACATACATACATACATACATACATACATACATACATACATACATACATCTATCCATACATACATAAATACATACATACATACATACATACATACATACATACATACATACATACATACATACATACATACATACATACATACATACATACATACATACATACATACATACATAAATACATACATACATACATACATACATACATACATACATACATACATACATACATACATAGTAACTTACTTACTTAATTACTTACTCACTAACTAGCTAACTAAGTAACTAATTAGCTAACTTGCTAGATAGCTAACTAACTAACTAACCAACTAACTAACTAGCTGGCTAACCAACTAGCTAACTAGCTAACTAACTAACTAACTAACTAACTAACTAACTAACTAACTAACTAACTAACTAACTAACTAACTAACTAACTAACTAACTAAGTAACTAACTAACTAACTAACTAATTAACTAACTAACTAACTAACTAACTAACTAACTAACTAACTAATTTCCCAACTAACTAGCTACCTAACGAACTAACTAACTAGCTAACTAACATTTATTCATTCAGTAGCATGTCCCTCGCGGAACCTCGCTGCCATAACAACCCTCCGGAAAACCTTCCCATCCTGAGCAAGATGTCCTGCGTCTGATACACCCATCTGGAGATCACCTGCCACATCCTGCACCCATCTTCTCCTTGGCCTTCCTCTTCCTCTCTTCCCAGGCATATACCCCTCCATTATTGTTCTCTCTAGACTTCCATGACGTTTCAAGTGACCAAAATATTTCAATTTTCTTTGTTTTATTGTCTTTACTAGCCAACCCTCTTCAATATTCAGCTCTTGAAGTAGGGATGCATTTGTTCTTTTCTTTACCCAAGATATTCTTAGAACCTGTCTGTAACATTTATATTCAAATGCATTTATGCGCTGTCCCGCTTGTTTAGTAAGTGTCCAGGTCTCACAGGCGTATGTTGCAATGGGAAAGATGCATGCTCTTAAAAATCTAAATTCTCTACACTTCTCTATTATTAAACGCATGTTGAATATATGATCTCTTGTTCCTCTTCCCTGTCTAAATCCAGCCTGAGCTACATTAATCTCTTCTTCCATTTTCTTATGCAGTCTTCTCATTATATTTTTTAGTAGAATTTTACTTGAATGACTGATCAGGGCAATAGTTCGATAGTTTGTACATAATTTCAGGTCACCCTTTTTTGGTATTGGAATAAAGATAGTTCCATTCCAGTCTTTTGGCCAAATACCATATTTCCATATCTTTTCACATAATGCATGATAGACTTGCTAACTAACTAGCTAACTAATTATCTAACTAACCAACTAACAAGCTAATTAACTAGCTAACTAGCTAGCTAACTAACTAACTTACTTACTTACTAACTAACTAGCTAACTAACTAACTAACTAACTTACCTACTAACTAACTAACTAGCTAACTAACTAACTAACTAACTAACAACGTGAAAACTTCCCTTTTTAACAGCTAACGCAGACTAAGAGGATTCCAGAATACACACCATATGTAGTTGTACACTGTATCTGTCATATGAAGATGACAGAAAAGAAAGTGTAGACACACAAACAAGGGTTTTAATTAGCGCTATGAACGTCTTTCAACTGGGAATCTTCACTTAAGAACTGCAGATGGTCTGGAAATAGTCTGGGTTCGTCTCCGGAATAAAGACGCTTCTTACTTTGTGGGAGGCTTTTTCCTATTGGGTTTTTAAAACATCAGCTATATAAGACACCTGACAGTTATACATAGATAACAAACAGACAATGCTTTAATTGTCACGCATTGGAGGAAGAAGACAGATGAAAAAACACACTAAACATAACAATCTAAATCTATATTTACCATGCAGTGATTCGAACCTGTCACATCCAAAATTTCGTATGCCCTAATGACCAGTTTGGCACCTTTAACAGTCATAAACCTGTCCAAGCGGCATGATCCCACAGGCTAGATGGCAAGACAAGTTTTGCTGTCGACAATGCTTGAGGTGTGCTGTTAGCAGTGTTTTCCCAGGTGTTTACTATGACACTGAATACCAAAATATGCCCGGCGCTATAGCTAAGTTCCTTAAACCAGCGGTGCAACGACCGCATTACATAATACTTGCGGTACAATTCACTCTCGCGGGTAGGCAGATAAGCCACAAATTTCGCAGATTACGGTTACTAACATGGAATTAAGGCCGAATGGTTGTGATATCCATAGACAGAGCTATATGCTTCACAACGCAAACTTTTCGGTTTAAAAAAAAAAAAGGTATTATCAGCTACTCGCAGCTTTAGAAATATTTGTAAGCCCAAAAACTCAATAAATAAGCTGTAATTTACTATAGTTATCTTATAATTACTTACTGTCGTCTCCTGTGTATCCAATTCCAGATGCAATGAGATCCCTTACTTTACCCAGATTGTCTGTTGTTGCAGGCAGACAGACGGGTTGAACAAATTCGTTGAACTTGATTCCTGATTTCTTAGCCTCGCGTCTAATAAATACCAGGGCAATGTCGTTTTCTATGCCACGATCTACCAATATAGAATATACAAGAAACAACACATTTATTTCCATTATAGGTATCAACTAAAGGTGAAAATCAGGTAGAATCCCCGAACAATAATGGCGGTCGATAGGTGTTGGCAACTTTGGCGGCTGCTTAATGCAAAGTGCAAGGACACTCTTCCACGCCTTTAGATAGATCACGTCCGACTTGAGCTATTAATAGTCCATACAGCTAACTTCGTGACATTACAGCATGGGTGCCGTCGATTAGTGTGTACATGGAGCTGGCCATGTGTTGCGTTGTATGGTATTTTATTGTGCCTACAAATTTCTGTTCTGAATGTAATCATACTTCAAATCGAAAAATGGATTTTGTAAAGTAGACATACAAGACTTTCAAACTTTGCTGTGTAAGATTACAGCAATTTGAATTTTAATTCACGAGAGAGACAGTCGTGTCGTGATGTGTGTTTCTAGTCTATTCAGTAGTCTGGGTTTTTTAACTGGCTGACTATTCTTTTTCTTCTTTGAATGTTGAAATCTTACTTTTGGGAAAACTACAAACAGGCAATTTAGAAGCTAGGTCTGGAGAATATCGACAATTGTCAGGTGCAAACTATCTTGTGTCGATGAAACAAATTTTGACAGCAGATAAGATTAGGAAATTGAAGATTTACTCCAAGTTATGCCTCAGACTGTACTGTACCAGCAGGATTTGCATGTACCATCCACTTTAAACTGTAATGTACTAGCAGAAGTTTTGCATGCAGCATCTACCCCAGACTGTAATGTACCAGAAGTTTTAGATGCAGCATATACCTTAGACTGCACCATACCAGCAGAAGTTTTGCATGCAGCATCTACCTCAGACTGTAATGTACCAGAAGTTTCGCATGCAGCATATACCTCAGACTGCAATATACCAGAAGTTTCGCATGCAGCATCTACCTCAAACTGTACTGTACCAGCAACAGTTTTGCATGCATGATATACCTCAGACTGTAGTGTACCAAAAGTTTTGCATGCAGCATATACCTCAGAATGTACAGTACTAGCATACGTTTTGCATGCAGCATCTACCTCAAACTGTACTGTACCAGCAGAAGTTTTACATGCATAATCTACCTTTAACTGTACTGTACCAGCAGAAGTTTTGCATGCAGCATCTACCTCAAACTGTACTGTACCAGCAGAAGTTTTACATACATAATCTACCTCAAACTGTACTGTACCAGCAGAAGTTTTGCATGCAGCATCTACTCAGGCTGTACTGTACCAGCAGAAGTTTTGTATGCAGCATCTACCTCAGACTGTACTGTACCAGCAAAATAGCAAGTGCTCCTTGTTAACACACAGGGCAACTTTATCTCTTCTGTGGCATGTTTTATTTTTTTTTAAATAATAATTAAAAAAAAAAAAAAAATTACTATAATAAGGATTTCATCTAACAATAGGAAACTGGACAAATCTCAATTAAATTGAGCAAGTGAGGGAGTGTCGGAGTGTTGTGATGTCGATTCCTTATTCAACATTCAATATTCACATATGATTTTAGCAAAATCTTTGTAAGAGTCACATGTTAGAGGGCTAGGGGTCTATTCGTGCCTGTCTTATCTAATCTTGTCATCCCCTTGTAGGATGCAGTTTTTAAGTTATTTTGAAGCCTAACACTGGCTTTTGCCGGGGGCCTTAAATATAGCTGGGCTTGAAATATGGCTAAGCGGGGTTTCCGGGCCTCTCCACGGATGATCCTTATTCGCATGGTGGCACTTTGTGTCACCGGGTGTTTATCCCTTGTGTGATGTCCTGGTGGTGTACAGCTTACGTACATCCCTATTCTAACCCGATAGTAGGGACCATAAACAACACGCGATATCAACTTTTTCAAACTGCACAGAAATAAAATAACTCAATGCAAAGCCGTGATTTCGGCCGTAGGCATGAGGTTATAGTAAGACGGTTGTGTATCAGCATGTACTCCATACGTCATCTCGGGCGCCAACATGCTCTGTACAGGTTTCACGGATTCTCATGCAAGACTCCTGGAACACGTTCTTGTCGTGCGCTGGGGATAATGGCTCATATCGGCCTAAAACAGCTGGCAGGGGATCTCAGAGTTATTGACCCCCATCCGTGCAGCTTCCAGACATTCATTGGCTCTCATCAGTCCTACTCCAGTACATAAGTAACCACGTCCGTCGAAGAATCATTTGGAACATGACTGAAAACTGCTGGTCGAATATCCTACTATGCGACAAACCTTGATTTAAACCTCTGTCGACCTAAAGTCCTACTCAGTTGCTAATTAGGCTTAAAAGTCTGTCAGTCAAATGTAAGGTAGGCAGGTGCTTTTCTTGGAGGGGGAGGGGAGGGTGGGGGGGGGGGACAATCGTAACATTCAACCAGCATCCCCGAATGGGGAGCTTTCAGTTATAATTGTGACTAGGCTATGTGCGCTATATAAAATGGCTCAGAATTGCGCGCCATGAGAAGGACTTCTGCAGTGTTGATGAGAACAAAGGACAGAGATCCAAATACTGTTCCGACCGGCGACGAGGTCGCCTACCGGCGAGCCAATGGGCAACCCGGTCGCCGATGTGAATGTTCTAAGGCAGTGTTTCCAAAACTGTTTTGCCGCGAACTATTGTAAAAGCTTCATAATTAGTTTAACCAAGTTACGAATAGCCATACTTTTACTTAGGTTAGGGCGCCGTGGAAAATTTTTTTTTTTTTTTTTTAAGTCGCCGTGACCAAGAAAGGTTCGGTAAACACTATCTTAAGGCATAGCAACGAAGTTTTAGATGTCCGACCATCACATGTCTTACTAAGTGACAAAAAAGGCTTAGTAGCTAAGGCGTGGGAAACGCCCAGCGTCATTTGGAGATATACGGTTCGATGCAAGCTGCTGGTCATCGAGAGCCGACCGTGTACAGGCAATGGCAAAATGGTTTTCAAGTGGAAGCCTAAATTCCCCCTCCCCACACACACCAACACACACAAACACACACACACACACACACACACACACACACACACACACACCGAAAAACGGTTAGGTCTGCAATGCACTGTGATGGATGATGTTCTAACTTTAACTGAAATTACTGGAACTAGTTTAATTCTCACATAAAAGTAATCATTGACGAGGCTGTGAATCGGTTCCCCACAACTAAGCATTAATGAGTCTCTGAGCCTGTTTAAATCCCCCCCCCCCCCCCCCCACCTGCACAACTAAACATTAAGAGGCTCTGACTCCCTTTAATACATTCTAGTCTGACCATTTGACGGATATGTGTTGACCTACATAAATTACCGACAATTACAGTTGACACCATAACACTTACCCCTCGTGTAGTTTTTGTGAGGGAATACACCCCTGATCTCATATAACCCTTCTGCTGCGTCTTGAGGCCGTGTCGTGTGATCACCAACAAACACGTAATAGGTGACAGCATCAGTATGTCTGGAATCGCAAAACAAATGTTATAAACACAGTTCCGCTGTGGCCCTAATGTAGGGGACACACAAGAATGGATCCTTTGCACCGATAACAAGCATGTTGTAAAATCCGACTAATTAGAGATGTTCCTTAGCCCGTCTCGCTAGCGTAATTGGCTAAACCGGATTGCGCGGTGAGCGGGTGACGAACTCCTTGTGGTCCGGGCTCACTCAGCCACATTTTCTCCCAGATTTACGGTATTTAAAATGGAATCAAAGCCGAAAGGTTGCGATATCCATAATACCGAGCCTAAGGGTTAATAACTCATGGCTTCTGGATACTAAAACAAACAAACAGAGATGTTCCTTCGAAGTCGGAGAACATCTGCCCTGGGAATCATAAAGCAACAATCTGCATACAAACCAGTCGCATATGTAAATAGATGAGCACGCCAAACTCAAAATGTTGAATAAGGTCAAAGTCTAGAAGTGGTAAGAACAACCAGAAATTTCGGCAAGAATTTACAGCAGATAAAAGCTAATACGTAATAGAAAATTTCGCTTAAGAAGAACACTTGGTTAATATGAACAATATTTTGGACCCACCAGTTCCCGTTAAGCTGGAATTCTTTTTAAACACGTCCTCAGTTCTGGGTCCCTTGGAATTCATTGTAACACAATTTTGCTGTATTACCAAACACGGATATGAGAACTATCACATAGACAGACATTTGTGTTTTTTTTTTTTTTTTACTTTTTAAAAATCTTTCAGATATTATTACGTTTAAAAACTTAGTGACCATTGACTGAAAACTTTTTACAAAGAGCAAGAAAATGACAAAATATAAAATAAAAAGATGTATTTACTACGTGGTATGGGCTAGACAAGAACAAAGACCTGATCCAGCAATTCTGTTGATCCGGGGTCTTGACAAACATATGTTTTTGTGTGGTATCCGATGATAAAATGTTTAAACTCTTTGGGAGTAAAACGAAATGATGAAGCCCAGAGGATCGACTTCATTGAGCCAGGGTTAATCACATATAGCTTTATCTCTATCCGCACAACAGCTAGCTAACTGCTCAAAGCACGTACACCGTAGCCCTGGCGACGACAAGTTTTCATTCGTGGACCGAACGACACAGGCATGAAACGAACCCACGGCCTTTATTGCACGAAGCGAGCAAATTAACTATTTCACCACAGAAAACTCTATCAAAATAATCGACAACATGGTCGCCCATTGGCTGGCAGGTAGACGGCGTCGTCGCCGGTCGGGACAGTATTTGGGCCTGTCTCCTTTGATTGTATGAACACTGAATGATTATCCATTTTATGTGGCACACATAACCTAGTCACAGTTATAACCTAAATCTCCCCCTTCAGGGATGCTGGTTCTTCTTTTTTCGCGTTCACCCGCTGTAAACTCTGGCGCAAAGTTCTAGTTGTTCATCCACCTTTGGACTGCAGTCCTGTTCCAGAACCTGAGTGTTGCGTGTGCATTCATTTGACAGATCGGACTCATTTGTATGCAGATTGCTGGTTCTTTGCCTCTGAGGCAGATGAACTCCGACTTTTAAGGAAGCTCCCAAATAGTCTACTCTTACGACATCCTTTTGGGCACGCAGTGGGTCTATTCTTGTTTTCTCCACAACTGTGCCCTGGAACCCACACTGAGAGGGGATGCTGGTTGAAAGTAATGATTTTTGCCCCCGCACAGCGAGCCAAGTCAGGACCGAATAGTAAAGTAAAGGATTATTCTCACGCATGCCCGTATCAGACTTTTCTTGATAGACTCATATTTGAATAGACTATTCAGCAGTTGCCTGTACCTACCAGGCATTTACCTCGTTCCACTACTAGGCTGAAGATGCCTGTTAGCCATGGCAAGATTTGAATAGGTTTTGAGGTTGGAACAACAGAACTTTAACTCAATTCTGACTCTGAAGTAGCTCAGCACAGTGCACAATCTCTGTAGCACCGTCGAGGATACTTAAATACTTTGGGTAGATTCTTGACTCTGCGGGCTGCGTGGATTTTTATCGTGGTATGGGACGTCGCAGGTCGACCCAGCCTCAAATGGGTACCAGGATGGGCTGTCCTGGGAAAGTATAGACAGCCAGCGTAATGCTAACCACATTACCCACCGAGTGCTGATGGTCTGTAAAAATATGGGCGCTCTTCCCATATGCCCGATACGCCTAAAGGCGTGAAAGGGATCTTTACTTTTTCTTTACTTTACTTAGATTGACTCCAAATATTGCCCGGGCAGCGCAATTAGGATTCTCTTTTTGATTTCCAATTGCCAAGGTCTTTTTTATGTGTGCAGCAATGCACAAGGGCGTCCGATCTCACTACCCAGAGACCAGGGTGAATTACTCGATGGAGAGTTGAACACATAATCTTGAGATGGGAAGTCTTGCGGTGGCCACCACGCTACCGCAGCTCCTATTTTGAAGTAATACTTTTGTTATTTTGGCACAGTCGTGATTCTCACTTGATGACAAGCTGAATAGACTTCTGGGACAGGTATCTGTCACGAGCAGGAGAGTCTAGCATTTGATGCCACAATATCCAGCTTAGGAATGGAGGCGGAGGCGGTCACTGCAGCTTTCAGCTGGTTAAAGAACATGACACACACACACACACACACACACATACACACACAGTGACTGTATCTGGCTCAGAAAGCATGCTGAGGAAGGAACAGGACAGGCATGCTTCACTGTGGAGGACACAGGTGAGGAGTATTGTCTGAATTTGTTCTCCGTGCAATGCCGGTGTGTTGAGAAAATGAACAAGCGGACAGACTGGTTGGCTCTGCACAACTTGGTGGAATACTGTTGCATGATAAGGCAGAAGTTGCTAGTGCTTTGTGGGAGAGCGTGTACAGTTCGGAGGAGAAAATGGATCACCACAGTCTGGTGAGATTGATGAAGCGAGGAGTGACGAGGGGTTATAGCAGTTGCTCGAGGCTCAGAGGAAAGGCAGGATGGACGTTTTTTCGGACTCTGCTGAAGACAGGAATGCCCCGAGTGCTGTGGTGTCGGTTTTTTTTAATCCAATCAATCCAATCAATCAATATCTATCAAAATTTAACACGAAACCTAAGGCTGTTCGTTTCGAGCCAGCAGTTTGAGCACTGACCTAGAAGCATTACTTTTTTAAGTAGTCATACACTTGCCACTTGCTAGGCATTTGCGGGCCAGAATAGGCCCATCCGACGTTAACTGGATAGGCCTGGTGTAGCCGCGTTAGCGCAGTCGATATGAGACTAGCTTTCAAATCCAGCTGCGACTCGCTGCAGTTCACAGCCAGTGTTCGAAACCGGACGGTTCCCGGGGGTTCACCCAGCCTCTAGTTATTGGGTACCAGAGTTAACACTCTGGGGTATATGGAGAAAGTCGCTGTAGCTACGGAGTTGCAAGCGGACGGTGACAGTTTCTTATCAGCTGTTCTTACTGGGGTCAGAGCACTTATGGTTTATAACCGTGTGCAATAACACTAGTTTACATCTCCCAACTTGACTTGTACACTTTACTTCTTATGAATTCGGCCACAAAGGTTTGTTGGCACGTTGAGTAGTGGACTACAGCAAAGCTGCCGTATATGCTCTTCTTGGTCTAACCATCTGATTCCAGCAGACACATTATTTATGACATGTTACAACATGCACACATCTATGTTGAGGGGTTCGATGGTATTCTCTTCCCCCTCCCCCTCCTTTCCAGCCCCTCTAGAAACGGGGTCCAGGAACCCACACGGGAACAAAGAATAGACACAAGGCAAAAAGCAAAGTCAACTTACCGAAAACAACTTGCTGCTGTTACTAGCCAGAATTCACTTATAATTGCAGCTCCACAAGCGTAGTTTATATCCCCGGTTTGGTTTTCAAATATTATATTGGCATGCCAGGGGACCTCACCATAAATTTCTGTTTGACCGCCTGATATCCTGCCTTGAATTGGGCTCTCTGTGAAATAGTTGTCTACATAGTCTTGGTCTTGAAATATGTTGTAGCTCCGTCTACCTGGTCCAAGAATTGTCAACCTGCGACCACAGGTGATTCTTGCTGTAGATGAGACACATCGCCACTGTATTACAAGAGTCTATAAGTAACTAAATTAAAGAACCCTATTCACGCCTGTTGGCGCATCGGACATCTGGGTAAAGGACCTATATTTTTACAGACTAATCGGCACTAGGTGGGTGATGTCATCAGCATTACGCCGTTCGTCTTTACTTCTCCATGATATGCATCCTGTTACCCATTTTAGGCTGGGTGGACATTCAACGACTCATTCCATGATAAAAATCCACGCAGCCAGCAGTAAGTTTCAATCGGGCTAAGTTGGAATTGCGAGTCGGACTCGCAAAATATAAGCCACAGACGCAAAAGAGCAGCAATAAAAAAAAAAAAAAAAATCATTATCTTGATTCTCTCAATGTTGAAATGTGTGAATGCAAAAAATTAAGAAGAACTTAGAGGTCGTGGATGTGTAGTTTTTCAGACGCATGCTGCGGATACCGTGGAGAGACCGAGTTAATAACTGTCTGGAAATGACTAATGAAAGTAGAAAACTATATACAAGTGTAGGAATGAGGCGGTCATGGGATGAGAATAGATGCCTTGGAAAGCACCGTAATGACTGGAAAGTTCAACGGTAGCAGATGAAGAGGCAAGCCAAGAAAGGTGATGAGTGCCGGGCTGAAGCTATAGCATGGAGAAATGTGATCAGCGAAACTGATTTATAACAAGATCCGCGAGGAGGTATGAGCTATTTGTTCCTGGGTAATTTCATCGGTCGTTTACAAAACTACTCTCAGGCGTGTCACATAACGTCTCCGTTAACTCTTTGAGTTGGATGTTGCTTATACCATTACATTCCAAGAAATAAATCTTTTAGCGAATGCATGTTAAAGTCTCAAGCGGATTAAATAATAACACTGCGGGAAAACAGAACTTGAAGCAACCAATGAGTCAAAATTAAAATTACCACATGGGGGACACAAGGTTGAGAATAGTATATATGGCAAGGGAGCACAACAGACGCAGCGTGAGTTGCTTGGGACTGAATAAGTTAACTGGCCACCTGTTTATGATTCATGTCATTATTTTAGCATATGATTGATATAGTTTTGAAAAATTATGTTTTTTACCCTAATTCGTGAAGAAAGATTGTATATAATATTCTTTGCATTGTGAAATAATACCTTTGCTTTAGTTATTCAGCGTTTAACCTTAATCTTCTGTTATCAGGGTATCCAACTACCGAAACTTATCACATTGTTAAAGGACTGTACAAATTCGGAGACACACAGAGTTGATTAACCTCATGCCAACAGACTAAAGCGCAATGGGCTTTTCCAACGGATAGTTACCATAGTGCATCGCCCAAAGAAATAACTCACTATCTTCCGAAACTATCATAATGTCGGTATTACTGTTGTTGCTTCTGCTACTACAACTACTACTATCTCCACCACCTTTACAACTACTACTATTAGTGCTGTCGATACTACTGGTAGTACTACAGGAACAGACACTTCTACTGTGGCTATTTCTCATCTTTCAATGTAGGTTGACCATATTGTTCAGTTTCCTTATTGGTCTTTTCGCCAAAGAAAGTATTCGAGTGTGTACTAAATATAATTTATGAGAAATTACAAATATAACATTTTATTTACACCTTAGGCGCATCGGGCATATGGGAAGAGCACCCATATTTGTACTGACCAATCGGCACTAGGTGGGTAATATGGTCGGCATTACGCCGGCCCGTCTTTACTTCCCTAGGAAGTACATACGGGTACCCATTTTAGAATAGGTCGACCTGCGGCGCCCCACGCCATGATAAAAATCCACGAAGCCAGCAAGTGGGTTTTGATCGCGATATGTTGGAATTACAAGTCGGACTCGCAACGCCTAAGCCACATACGCCGCTGATTGCCGCTTGCCGATTGTTGTGAAACGTCCCTCTCATTCTCGCTCCTTACCAGCAGCGCGTCCTTGGGTTTCCATGAGTGATTCAATTTCTTCTCCGTCTTCCTGAAACAAGAATATACATTTGTTCAGTCATTCTACATTCCCTCTAAGCAACGGAATCAGAAGAGAAACAAGATTATTATGGCCTGGAGAGAACGAGGCACCTGAGTGTAACCATAGGGTCTGGTCGGCTCACTACAGTCAGAGGAAAGGCAAGACGGACATATAACCAGATTGTGACCGGTACAATCAGTACTGATACTCTGCGCTGGCTGCTGAAGATGAGGACGGATCACGCATGGGAATGCCCCGAGTGCTGGGATATCATTTCTTGACTCAACTCAGTCAACTCAACTATCACCGTGTTGATTCGTAGCAAAAATATGAATAGACCCAATGGTCCCTAAGATGCATGCCGTGAGAGGTGACTAATTAGGATTGATTCACCCGTCTCTAACAAGAAGGGACCAGGCCACCATCTTCAGACTTAGAAAGCAACATACTCCACTTAATGGACATCTAAACAGAATACAGCCACAACACTCCCCAGAGTGCCAGCTATGTAACTACCCCTACTAAACTGTTGAACGCCATCTTTTTGAGTGCCCAAAACTCAGCGAGACTAGAAGAATACTACTCCCTCTGAGACCAGACAAGTGGAACACCTTGTACGGAGGAAAAGAACAGCTTGTGAAAACATGCAAATTCCACTACATGGCATTGGGCCAAAGGTCGAAAGGTCATGCGCCGCTGGATCGATAACAACAACAACAACAACAACAATTCAACAATCTGTATGCAGATAAACCAGACCTGATAAACTAATTTGCATTCACACACACACACACACACACACACACACACACACACACACACACACACAAAATGTGATATGGAATGTGAAAGCTACGGACAGGATGATGATTATAAAAAAAAAAAAAAAATAGTTTAGAAAAGTCGGATTATCCTATGTAGTTCGATCTTCCTGCGTCTGCCAAGTATATCGCTCAGAGAATGAACTCCGTAGCTCACGCCATAGTCCCCAGGTATCTATGCAAAAACTGTACTCGTGAACTGAACTACGTGTTCAAGAAATCTCCCCACAACCTTTAGAGCGTCAGGAAAAGGGCATGGCGAAGACATCATTGATAGTAGTCAAGTGGCACGTCCTACTTATTGATGAATGATAACAGGTTAAACTTGTAACATACATACTATTGACAGTCGTTAGTGGAACGTTCTACTTATTTGCTAATAGCTAAAGCAGGCTCAACTTGTAACTTACATACCATTCATAGTCGCTATTGGCACGTTCTACCTATTGGTGAATGTTAAAACCAGGTTAAACCAGTAACATTCAACATACAGACACAGTCCAGTGGCACGTTCTACTTATTGGCGATTAGCTAAAAAAAAAAAGTAAACTTTTAATAGAGATACTACTGATAGTCACTTGTGGCACCTTCTACGTATTGGCGAATAGCTAAAACAGGTTAAACTAGCAACATAAATACTATTGATAGTCGTTATGGGCACGTTCTACTTTTTGGCAGATAGCTAAAACAGGCTAAACTAGTAACATATAATACACTCATAGTCGCCAGTAGCACGTTTTACCTGTTGACGAAGACTAAAACAGGTTAGACTAGTAACATACTACTGATACTAGTTCAGTGGCACTTTCTACCTATCGGCGAATGCTAAAATGGTTTAACTAGTAGCATAATACTACTCGTGATAGTTCAGTGATATGTTATACCTACCTACTAGCAAATAGCCAAAACATTCTGAAATAGCAACATACATACCACTGATAGTCGTTAGTATCATGTTTAACCTATTGTCGAATAGCTAAAACAGGTTAAACTAACAACACACATCATCATGTGCCTTGTCCAGCAAGTAGGCGCTCATGTATCTCCAAAGATCTGCGGCCTTGTCATTTTGAGTCAGTCCCAGTGATGGTAATCCATCATGCCATGGCTTCTGACCGTCAAGCATAGTCTCTATTAGTCTGTTTCTTCTTCTACCCCACATTGTGAAACAAGCTTACTAGCATCATTCTGTGAGGAAAAGTGCACTACGATTATACCTTCGGTGATTCCCTTTACGTCTGTTGCTAAAGTGCATAAATATATCCCCGATCTTACCTCTTTTGAGTCCCATAGGGTTTAGCATCCTAGGCCCAAAGGGTAGAAAGAGAGGGTAAAATCAGCGCATCTTGCGTTTACTGGGCTTCTAGTTAGGAACCTATGAACGTATGATGCACTCCTTGGGACTCAAAGAGTTAAGCAAACAAGCTCCTCTGGCTTGGACGTAAAAAAGTAATAGCATTTTAACACTTGTGCTGCGCCAGCTGTTGGTCTTCTTCTTCTCCTTGGCGTTCACCAGCTATAAACTGTTCTTCACCCACTTCTAGAAAGAAGTCCAATTCTATAATCTGAGTTTTGCGTGTGCATCCGTTTTACAGATCTGACTCATTTTATGCAGACTGCTGGTTCGATTTCTCTCAGGCAGATGCATCCAACTTCGAAGGAAGCTCCAAGTTAGTCGACTCTTACGACATGCTTTCGGGCAGGTAGTGAGTTTGTTCTTATTTTCCCTATAATAGGGCCTAGGAACTCACACTTGGAAGTGGTTAGTGATTCCTTCACCATCATATATGGCGAAATGTTAACAGTTATATGACCTACAGGAAGGCCAGATTTACGGTATAAGGAATATCAAAACGTGAGCTGAAAGATAACATCGGCACAAAGACGTGTGGGCTAACGATGTGGTAGAGGCTGCAACTCCAGCATTGGATTTTACAGCCATAGCAGACACAGACAACTATATAGTCTCCAGGGACCTTTGGTTGCCTATAGTATATATATATATATATATATATATATATATATATATATATATATATATATATATGTGTGTGTGTGTATATATATATATATATATATATATATATATATATATATATATATATATACACACTCTCTCTCAAATGTATATATATATATATATATATATATATATATATATATATATATATATATATATATATATATATATATATATATATTTATATATATATATATATATATATATATATATATATATATATATATATATAACATAGAGCAGCATCAGTTCATCGTCTGTTCTGTTTTTGCCTAGTGGTACATGAGGCCTTCAGAGAGGACATTTCATGCTTTCCGGTCCAGTGCAATCTTCATTGCAGTCTTCAATGTCAAAAATGCCTCATGGGCTTCCTTTTGGATTTCCCCAATGTTGAGCATACTGACAGAAAGACTCTGTCCCAAGACGGCTGGAAGTTTAGAGTACTTATTTCCTCTATAGGATTCTGTACCGTTTTAGTTTAAGGGCAGAGCTTTTAACATTGCGCTCAATCCCCTGAGCCTAGAGGACCCAGAGGCCATCTTTGGTCTGACCCCTGACCGATGAACATTCCGGCTTGGTTAACCCTGCCAGGAACATACGTTCGCGCCGGCAAATAAACTATAAATAACATAGAAGGACAGAAAAACAAACTCACCTGCCAGCATTCAATGCAGTGGTTAAAAGATAGATTTATACTTATTACCACCACCAATAGCAGGATTCGAACCACGACCTTCATGTTAAAAACATCTACGTAAAATGATGGATGCACTACGTTCAGTAAGCGCTTCAATAATGTCTCGAAAGAAAAAAAAATCTGAATTAGGGTTTCAATCGTAACTCTGTAGTCAATCGATAAGACCATACAGATTACCGTACTAATAGACACTAGTGTGCACGTTTTATGAATATAATAAAGTTAATAAAGTGTGATTAATACTTTCAGAAGAATTGATTTTTCAGATCCACACTTTACAGTATACAGCTTAAGATTGGTAGTGTAATTCCAACAGGGGGCCGAAACATAGTGGGAAGGGGGGGGGGGGGTTTACATACATTGAGACCCACTCTTTCCGACAATAGAGGTTGAAATGCCCCTCCCACCCCTACCTTTAAACAGCACCCCCCTTCCCTCCCAGGTCCACTTCCCACCCATACAACCGAAACATGTAAATAAGGTCACGTTTAATGTTTTTGTTTTCTGTTATAAATATCATGTCAGTTCAAATACAATAACATTTCGATAACATGAATTCCAAGCACCAAAGCAACAAGCGTATAAAAAACAGTTTGTGCTAACTGGTGACTTATAATCCGCGCTAACCATTTACAGATAGTAACCCAGTGTTCTTTGTAAGCGTGTCCGTGTTACCGAGGGTGTTCTTTGTAAGCGTGTCCGTGTTACCAAGGTTTTCCTACCCATACAACCGAAACATGTAAATAAGGTCACGTTTAATGTTTTTGTTTTCTGTTATAAATATCATGTCAGTTCAAATACAATTATTATTTCTATAACATGAATTCCAATTATTATTTCTGTTGTTAGTAATAATATTATAATTTTCATTATTGTCTTTTAGAACCTTTCAGTCTTTGCAGACAATATTGTTGTACTGTGCTGTGTGTGTGTGTGGGGGGGGGGGGGGGGACGTGATAATCCTGCATATAAATCAAAAGTGGCCGCAGGTTTGTTTTTTACCTAGCTGCCAAGGCCACTAGTCTGTTGGCACTAGTTCTTTTATTTCCATAAATATTTGCTACTTAACAGCGATAATCTGCTGTAACGCCTTGCCGAAATGGTTTATACAACAGGAGATCAACATCACGGTACAAGGGCAGTGACCAATAACTGCTCTTTCTACTTCTAACTCAAAACTGAGTCTGAAGAATCTCAGCTCAATGCATTCTCTAGAGCAGTGATCCCCAAACTGTGAGCAGCGGCGACCCGGGAAGCCGCGACCTCTTCACAGGGGCGCCTCAAAATATTCGAAGATACACTCGTTTTTTTTTATTTTTTATTTCTCAGAGTCAAAATTCTAATTAGGTTAGGGTGCCGTGAAATTTTAATTAAAAAAGGCGCCGCGACTAAGAACAGTTTGGGAAACACTGCTCTAGAGGGATAATCCTGATACCGTCTAGGCTGGAATGGTCTCTGCCTGATTTTGGAAGTGAGATTGAATAGCTGGTCACTCGGACATTGTGTCCTGTCATTGTTCTGATGCTGTGGCTGAAAAGAAAAACTATCTTCTTCAAGTCTTCATCACTCCTGTTCTTCATGTTAGCATACTATACATTTTCAGTCTGTGTATATCTATATATATAATATATATATATATATATATATATATATATATATATATATATATATATATATATATATATATATATATATATCATTCACCACCCGGTGCGCTAGCTAAGTTGGTCAAACCAGCTGCGCGGCGACTGGGTTACATACGTGGTCCTAGTTCACGCTCATGGGTAGGCAGAGAAGCTACATATTTCTAAAATTCACGGTATCTAATATGGCATCAAAGCCGAAGGGTTGCAATATCCACAGTACCGAGCCAAGTGGTTTACAACTCATGGTTTCCTATTAAAAAAAAAATTCTTTACCTGAATGACATACTGGTAGTAATTATCCTTTATGCTATTCCATAGGTTATCTCTAATTTTCCAAGTACCCTACCATTGCTGTAAGTAAGGTTACAATATAAGCCTATGTAAAAATGCGTCAGATTTATTATAGTCTGTTGACATGGGCGTACCGCTATCTCTCTATATGGTGTCTGTTCTTATAGGTTGGTGTTTTCATTGTAATTTCCAGAACCCTCACAGTGACTTATGCCATCCAATTTCATTTCAGAAAGTGTTATCATTTAGATAATTTTGCATTTGTTGCAAAGTGCTAGAACCTTTCTATTGTCTCTGCCTTATATACCTGTTCCTGCAACCTATAAGGGTGTCTTTCGAACTTTATGCAATTATTTAACTACCACTCTATTGAACTGCATTTCCTTTTCCTTGTAGTGTCCGTTGGTAGTTAGTAATTCTGTTGCACAATTTCAGTCGAAGGCGCCCAAGAAGTGTGTTAGCACTAACATACTCAAAATGCTTTTTGTTTTGTTTTATTCTAATAGCATTGATCTTTCTTGTTTTAGAAATCAAGACTGAGTATGACAGATGACAACTCCAATGATCGCACATGAAAGTCGATTTTATGTCCAGCTTTACTGACTGGTTAACAAGTGCCAAGGCAATGGCTATGGTATCACTAGGTCTCGTTGCCATTCTATTTGGTATACCATCCTTTATGGCCTTACCTTGTCAGTTTCCCCCAGAATTTTGCCTACTTTGTTCCATGCACTTGAATCCCCACAAATAAGAATCTATTTATCAGGAATTTCTTCCAAATATTCAAGCCATTCCCAGTGTTCATGTGTGACCACAGAGTTCACAGCGGCATGCAATTTATTAAATTCCAGCTTGTGCTGCAAATATCTTTCTGCATTCCTTGAATCCCTGTTGCACCATGACTCCACTGACCCATGTCAAGTACCATACGTTTCACTTATGTTTTCACTAGCAGACCGTGACCATGTCATCCCTGCTCAGTGCTATTTGTGTAACTGGTATATCCATGACACTCATTGCTATCTATATTACATTTCGGAATCATGATGACACCCCGATCATAAATAAACCGCTCCAGTTCACACACTCTCTGTCTGGCACTACGCCGGACTTAGTAACTCACTCTAACATGCTTGAATTATAGGCACTCTTTTGTCCCCCTGACTCTACAAGCGGCTACTCCCTTAACTCTATCTCTACTTCTCTCTTTGTTTCTCAGTGTTTCCTTTTCACCCTGTACCCGTTGAGACGTCTATGATTGAGACTGCAACGCCCACAGCCATTCAGTCCATAGGCACTTAGGTCCACCTTAGTTTTTTATTATTTTTTTTTTTTTTGGGGGGGGGGGGGGGGGCTGTCGTTGTTGTAAATTTAGGTTGTCTGCTCTAGGTCTGTTGAGTTTGAAGTATTTTCAGCCATACAGTGGTCTTGACTGTAGAATCAATGGTTTTCCAGAACGGGGAAAAAACGGAGTAACCACAGTGGAGACATTAGAAAGGGCAGAGACGGTATGCCCACTGCCTAAGAGACCTGACATCCACAGAAATGGATATCTTGTCGGAAAACCATTTCAAGAGCGGGAATTAAGCAACGTACAAACCAAATATTCAAATGGAGTGATGAAAGCTTGATATGGAGTTTGCAAAGGACATGCAGCACACTTCATTCCCACACATACACACAAACATACACATACACACATATTTATATTACACAATATCTACAGAAAACATTACCTTCCTAAATTTACTGCTTTATTCAGTGTTTAGAATAGAAATGGAGACTTCTTAAGTTAATTGTTTTGCTGACTTTACTGAGTACATAAAGTAATGTTTCGGTTAGGCTTTATTTGAATAACAACTGATAAGCAGGTGGAACGTAGGACTCCTTAGTCTCTTGAATCCAATCTAGAAAAGAAGAGACACGTGTGTAGACACCAGGCGTGTTTTCTAGGCCACATCCTCCGGCCCAAGAAACAACACCAGCCAAAACCTTTGAGCCTGGAATAAGAAAGAAAATGTTTAAGTTGTGTATATTGTTTCAAATATTTCTTCACCGAAATTGAAAAGCATTCCTTAAAAGTAGTGTTGTTTCATCCCTTAACCGCTTGCTGTATAATCAGCGTGTGTGTGTGTGTGTGTGTGTGTGTGCGCGCTAGCGCGCGTTTGCTTATTTGTGCATTCATTTTACCACCCATGCTTTTGTGCTTGTGTGTGTGTGTGTGTTTTTTTTAAATATTCATAATATGCATATTATTATATGAATATAACTGGCTTATTGACAAAATACAGCTTCAATGTGAAAGACGGGTGTTTAAAAAGGCCGAATGTAAGACAGGCCTGCGCACCACATTTATGACCCTTTGAAAATAAAGTTCGTTCGTTCGTTCGTTATGTTGCTTACAGTTTTCTTTTTAAAGAATAACCTAAGACAACTTTCAGTACTCTGTTTATTCCACCGAGTAGCGGTCTTACTGTTTTCGCCATTTTGTATTTAGGAACTAACAAATACGTTATACGTTTCTTTGCCATACCATGAAAATGTGATCTTATAGCTTTACCTATCAAAGATGAATGCATATTAACCCTACTATCTCAGTTAATAGTGTATCTAATGTGGCCCTATAGGTTCCCTATTGAACTGACTCACACCAGCATATCTTTTAATTTCAAACTCAAATTGGCGATTTTTTTTTTTTTTAAACGAAAGGAATGTACTTAAGACAGAAGTTAAATGTTTTCGTACTATGCTAGATGTAACGAGGATATGTTTCCGTACTATGCTAGGTGTAACGAGGATATTTCACGTACTATGTTAGTTGTAACGAGGATATGTTCGCGTGCTATGCTAGTTGTAACGAGGATATGTTCGCGTGCTATGCTAGTTGTAACGAGGATATGTTCGCGTGCTATGCTAGGTGTAACGAGGATATGTTTCCGTACTATGCTAGGTGTAACGAGGATATGATCGTGTACTATGCTAGGTGTAACGAGGATATGTTTACGTACTATGCTAGTTGTAACGAGGATATTTCACGTACTATGCAAGTTGTAACGATGATATGTTCATGTACTATGCTAGTTGTAACAAGGATATGTTCACGTACTATGCTAGTTGTAACGAGGATATGTTCACGTACTATGCTAGTTGTAACGAGGATATGTTCGCGTGCTATGCTAGGTGTAACGAGGATATGTTTCCGTACTATGCTAGGTGTAACGAGGATATGATCGTGTACTATGCTAGGTGTAACGAGGATATGTTTACGTACTATGCTAGTGTGTAACAATGATATGTTCACGTATTTCGCTAGTTGTAACTATGTTCAAGTTGTAGTTGTACGATGATATGTTCATGTACTATGCTAGTTGTAACAAGGATATGTTCACGTACTATGCTAGTTGTAACGAGGATATGTTCAAGTACTATGCTAGTTGTAACGAGGATATGTTCACGTACTATGCTAGGTGTAACGAGGATATGATCGTGTACTATGCTAGGTGTAACGAGGATATGTTTACGTACTATGCTAGGTGTAACAAGGATATGTTCACGTACTATGCTAGGTGTAACAATGATATGTTCACGTACTATGCTAGTTGTAACGAGGATACGTTCACGTTCTATGTTAGTTGTAACGAGGATATGTTCATGTACTATGCTAGTTGTAACAAGGATATGTTCATGTATTATGCTGGGTGTAACAAGGATATGTTTACGTACTATGCTAGTTTTAACGAGGATACGTTCACGTTCTATGTTAGTTGAAACGAGGATATGTTCATGTACTATGCTGGTTGTAACAAGGATATGTTCATGTATTATGCTAGGTGTAACGAGGATATGTTCATGTACTATGCTAGGTGTAACGAGGAGATGTTCACGTACTATGTTAGTTGTAACGAGGATATGTTCATGTACTATGCTAGGTGTAACGAGGATAAGTTTACGTACTATGCTAGTTGTAACAAGGATATGTTCACGTACTATGCTAGGTGTAACGAGGATATGTTCACGTACTATGCTAGTTGTAACGAGGATAAGTTCACGTTCTATGTTAGTTGTAACGAGGATATGTTCATGTACTATGCTAGTTGTAACGATGATATGTTCATGTACTATGCTAGTTGTAACAAGGATATGTTCACGTACTATGCTAGTTGTAACGAGGATATGTTCACGTACTATGCTAGTTGTAACGAGGATATGTTCATGTACTATGCTAGTTGTAACAAGGATATGTTCACGTACTATGCTAGTTGTAACAAGGATATGTTCACGTACTATGCTAGTTGTAACAAGGATATATTCATGTATTATGCTAGGTGTAACGAGGATATGTTCATGTACTATGCTAGGTGTAACGGGGATATATTCACGTACTATGCTAGTTGTAACAAGGATATGTTCACGTACTATGCTAGTGGTAACAAGGATATGTTCACGTACTATGCTAGTTGTAACGAGGATATGTTTACGTACTATGCTAGGTGTAACGAGGATATGTTCACGTACTATGCTAGTTGTAACGAGGATATGTTCACGTACTATGCTAGTTGTAACGAGGATATGTTTACGTACTATGCTAGTTGTAACGAGGATATGTTCATGTACTATGCTAGTTGTAACGAGGATATGTTCACGTACTATGCTAGGTGTAACGAGGATATGTTCATGTACTATGCTAGTTGTAACGAGAATATGTTCACATACTATGCTAGTTGTAACGAGGATATGTTCACGTACTATGCTAGGTGTAACGAGGATATGTTCACGTACTATGCTAGTTGTAACGTGGATATGTTCACCTACTATGCTAGGTGTTACGAGGATAGATCGACTCAGAAAGGATGATATCAGGAGAGTTGATACAGAATTAATTATAAACCTAAAAGATGGACAACAAATGAAATAGTTTGGTCATGTAACCAGTTTGGTATCAGACAGGGCACCGCAGTGAGCAAAAATATATAGATACAAGGGTAACAGATCCAGCGGTAAACCACGCAGACCATGGACCGCGGACGTATTAGAGACTGAAAAGTACTGTACTAATGAAGTGTAACAGAATATTCACCCATGCCAGTAGATAGGATAATTCTGTCGTATGTCGCTAGGTGTAAGGCATTCCAGGAATAAAGAGAAAAAGTGGTTTGGGGGGGGGGGGGGGGTACTATAGTGTTGTTTTGGTTGAAAAGCTGTCTTCTGGTGGTTTACACATAGCTGCGATAGCGGCGCCCATCGACCCACCGTATCCCTTTTCAGTAAACTAGGTACCTGTCGCGTTATACGACAGGCTTATTAAGTGATAGTGGGCTCCCCAAATAGCGCAGTGGATCCTACACGGGGAGACGTGCTGCTAATAGCTGGCTCTAGTAAACTATTTGTGGCTTTTCTTCCATCTGTTCCAAAGTTTTATCTACACTGATTTGAATTCACATAATAATGATAATGCTTCACCTGTACACACACACACACACACACACACACACACACACACACACACACACACACACACACACACACACACACACAAATTATTGAAAAAAAAATTAGCAATTATGTTACAAATAAATATATGAATACTAATTGAAGTTTTAAAAAAAAAGCGTCATTAAAATCGCTACCATATCCATGGCATGGCGTGTCTGAGCTAACGATTCTCAGAGTTATGTCATGGGGACGTGCCCTTGGCATGTTAAACCCTGTTGGTCAGGTGTTGAAGTGCCTCACACAAACTATGATCTAGTCAAGCAGGGCGAGTGTTGGGGAAAATAACAATCGACTGGTAAGGGGAGAGTTGAAATGGAAAAGAAAAACGCAAATTCCACTCTGAAAGAAATATTCAACAACAACAACAACAACAATAACAAAAATCACCACAGCCAAGAAAGAACGAAAAAGAAGAAACTGAAAGAACACTTTGTAATTAATGAGAATTATATCAAATAGTGATGGCTAAGGCATACTGAAAGAATGTCACAGAGAGGGAAATACTGTATACACAAGAGAGATGAATGGTCGTAGACCGCGAGGCAGACCAAGAAGACATTGGAGAGATAATGTCTAGACAGAGCTGCAGACACTTGGTGTCACAAGCTGGCAAGAAAAGGCCGAACAGAAAGATGACTGTAGGCGGTTGCTATCTGCTGTAATGAACCTCATGGGATCGAAACGCTTAAGAAGAAGAAGAAAAATAAAAAGAAGAAGAAGAAGAAGAAAAAAAAAAGAAGAAGAAAAAGAAGAAGAAAAAGAAGAAGACGAAGAAGAAGAAGAAGACGAAGAAGAAGAAGAAGAAGAAGAAGAAGAAGAAGAAGAAGAAGAAGAAGAAGAAGAAGAAGAAGAAGAAGAAGAAGAAGAAGAAGAAAAAGAAGAAAATATATCGAATAGTAAGAGAGGAGCTGAAACAAAAAAAACATGACATTTACTGTTACAGAAAGCACACACACACACACACACACAAAATTCATACGATTACTGATACGAACAGCATGTAGAGAATACTTCTTCTCCTTCCTCTTCACTTCCTCTTTTACCGCTGTGGGTGTCGAGGGAGATATAAGATTCTGTTTCTAGCTCTTCTGGCCGCCTCGACCATAGGCACATCGTGCTGTTGTAGAGCTTCTCTGATGTTATCCTTCCATATTGTTTTTGGTATACCTTTTGCTCTACGTCCTTCTTCTCTTTCCATGTATGCTTTGCATGGTATGGTGTCACAAGGCATTCTCTCTAAGTGGGCAAACCATTTCACTTGCTGTCTTTGTATGTAATTTAGAATTGGGTTTGTGCCGACTTTTTCTCTTTTGATCTCATTCCTGATCTTATCTCTTATGGTCACTCCTACAGCCCTTCTCAGACATCTCATTTCCATGGTTACTAATTTTCTTTTATGGTTTGTTGTGAGTGACCATATCTGGCACTGATAGCACAGAGTTGGAATAAATATGCTATGAATAAGATGCCTCTTTGTGCTGATTGGGATTGTCTTATGCTGTAAGAGAGGCGCTAGCTGTCCCAATACTTGGTTTGCTTTACTGCATCTAATGTTAATTTCTTTATCCAAGTTCCCATCTTCGGTAAATGTAAATCCCAGATATTTGAACTCAGATGCCTGTTTAATGCCTTTGTACTCTATTTCTATGTTTAGATGAATACGACTGACATTAACTATTCAATGTGTCCTCACTGACCTTCAACTAGGTGGTGCATTACCGTAAGCTAAAAGAAACAAACCAACATTATCAGACCAATATAGCAGATAGCTAGTACCCTTTTTAGCGTCTTAGTTAGTTGAATATCCTTACAGGACGTTGCAGAACCAGTCCCAGTATGTTTTGGCTGCTGTAGTTTTTCTAGGCACATTTTACGATCAGTATTTTTCCATTTCTTTCTAAACGGCCAGCTCCTGGTACGACTGTCGAAACCAACGCAAGACAAACCGTCCACAGCTGAGATCGAATCTGGCCCTGGGAATTACAAAGCGGTTGGCAGCGCCTAAACCCCGGACACCTACAGAAGCCTCTTTAGAAGTTAAAATTAGGGCACGCCTAACGGTTACACCAGAAAGATGTGCCGCCCTGTTGTGGGCTAAGACCTGATTAGAAGGATAAACTCACCTGCAGTTTCATAGACAAGCGGACCACCACTGTCCCCAGTGCAAGCGTCAGCCCGCCCATCCAACCACCCAGCACACAGCATGCGGTCAGTGATCGTGTTCTGGCTGTATAATCGTTTGCATTCCTCTTGACTAATAGCAGGGACTTCAGCCTTCTTTAGTATGGGCGGAAATTCTTGAGGTTCTGAAAAGATAATTAGCCCTCGTGTGTGTCTGTGTTTTGTGTGTATATATATACATATACATGTGCGTGTGTATTCGTGTTTGTGTATGGGTACCGTATTTATCTGTGTATATGACGCCCCACTTTTTAGGACGCACTCCAACTCTTGAAAGTTTTTTTTAAGGAAAAAAAAAGTATGAGATTTAATTCTTGCACCCACTTCCATGCATACAATCTCTCATGTGAGTCGATGCATAGGTGTATAGGTGTATCTACTATGTATATACACACATTTAGATATATATTTAAATATATATATAATCATACATATCGTTATCTTCTTCTCTGCTAACCGTCTGTAAGCTTCGAAGAAAGGTTTTGGTTTTTCGTCCCCTTTGAATCTGGTTTTGTACACAGGCCTACGTTTCGGGTGTACCTCCGTTTCACTGGCCTATTTGCTTGCAAGTGGTTGTTCTTTTCTGCATGGCACGATGCACTACGACTTCGAAGGAAGCAGATAAATTACTCGATTCCTACGACGTGTTTCCCCAGATGTGTGTCTGTATATATATATATATATATATATATATATATATATATATATATATATATATATATATATACTAGCTGTACCCGGCCACGCGTTGCTGTGGCGTAATTTGACTACATGGAAAATAGAGAACATAGAAATGTGTCTTCGCTTCACGCTAGCGATGTACAGAGCAACAGCTAAACCACAGCTAATAAAACTGGTTACAAAAGTGGTTATTTGGTTATCACATGCTAAAGCTGTTTGTATTTTTATAGGAGACGGAAGTAAAGCTACAACTGTACTTGTAAATAACAAAGTAAGTCGTACAAAATAGAAAAGCGGAGGTAGCGTTAGTAAAATATAAACAAATTAGGTAATGAGAACTTGAAAATCATGTGTAAAGCTCTTTAAGTTCTCTCAAATTTAAGTAATTACCCCCCTCCCCTCCCCTCTTCCACCGACTACTGCTCTCTCCCTCTTCGAAGGATTTGAAAATCACTAACTGGCGATATTTTGTTGTTGCTGTAACTGACATTGACATCCTTGTCCATCTGGACTAAAAAAAGGAGCAGGAATTGTAAAAGGTAGTGAATAGGGCTAGTGAAATATTTACCACATCATCCTTCAAGTACCAGTACAACTACTAAAATAATGTCACTGCTATCTGTGTTACCATCGGAGTAGACAGAGAGTCGTGAGCCAGAAGATTTGGTTCCGCATGGCTAGTGCTGTCGCCACAGACTGGTCAGGTTAGGATGTATAATTTCACTTGCCGACAGAAGAACGCCATAACCTTACCGGCGGTCTTCACATGAGAGCACTATGGTGCAACAGCCCAACCACAACTATTACTGCTGCTGCTACTTTAAGTGGGTAAAGCAGTTACTGTGACTTAAAGCTCTCTCAGTTAATAGTTTGCCCCCCCCCCCCTCCCCCAAATTCACCGACAACTCTTTCCCACATTGAAGTAGTTGGGAGGAAAAAAAAACAACACTTGAAAAGCAAATGAACACAGGAAAAAAACACCATAATTAGGAAATGAACGCCATTGTAAACAGCACAGCTTAAAATTCCAACACAGATGAAATAACTAAATCTAAATGAAAATAAATGAAAATCTATAAAATTTCAGCGTAACCATGCAATCGGAAAGTTTAACAATGCAATCATAAGTATGCGAAATGGTCAAATTTAATTATCAAATGGTTTACCCATTTACTGGTTTTTTTTTTTTTTTTTTTAAATATTAGGGCAACATGGCTAGTGCTGTCACTACGACAGAGCAGACAAAGATATTATTTTAGTCCGGGGTGAAAAAAAAAAAAAATTAACTACTGCGGATTCGAACCCAGGTCTACCGCACTTGAACCCAGTGTTCTAACCATTCGACCAAGCAGCGACTTAATCGGAACAACGAAAAGAGAACACAACTATTAGACATATGTGTCCCTACCACTGTGTCGCGATTAAAACACAATTCAAAAGCGCAGGCAATTGTTTTCTCGTAGACAGATACCCCAGATATTTTAATGAAATAGAAATCGCACGTGTCTAACACGGTTAATGAAGTTAATGTCGCAGTCACTGTCTCCCCCGACGTCAAGATAGTCCTCGATTGCCCCCCCCCCCCCCCCCCCCCCAACCCATCGAAGGTTGTTTGAAAAAAAAAATAAAATAGAAATCGTGTTCAATATGGTTATTGTGGCAATAAGAATAAACTCACAGGGAGCAAGTACAGCGGGGATCTACCAGTCATCAGTAGAAATTATCCTCTGTCGACACACGTTTCGGCCCACGATTCCTAAACGTATTCGGAGGTGGGCCCACCTGAGTTCATGACACTCAGGGCTGGTTCCCCGCTGCACGGAATTACTGTGCATATACCGTACATACCGTAAATATGGTTATTGTAGCAAATATAGAGATAGTCTTCTTTGCTGTACCACGACCTACGCTATGTATTAGTATTAGAGAAGGCGTTGGCTGCACGTAACTCGCCGGCGAATGGTAAATACGGCGCATGCGCAATTACTAACGTGGCTATAATTAAAAATCACTAAAGTTATAAATATTAGTTGCGTATATTTTGGCATTAATTGTGGTCACTTATCTCTAACAGTGACAGGTTGAATTTCAAGCCACGACGGTTCAAAATCCGGTATCACAACAAACATATCCTGAAAATTTCAGCTAAATCGGTTCAGTAGTTTCCGAGTCTATAGGGGTGAAAACAAACACACAAACATTGATTTATATATATATATATATATATATATATATATATATATATATATATATATATATATATATATATATATATATATATGCACAAACACACAAACGCGTATATATGAATGTATTTATGTATATATTTGTATATATATATATATATATATATATATATATATATATATATATATATATATATATATATATATTTATATATATATATGTATCAAGTAAAGATCAAAAATAGCGTACTTTTCGGACGAGACAAGACGACAGGCACTAGTTACCGGATGTGCAGTTCTTGCATCGTAGGATGCCGCCCCATCCAGAAACTACAAGTAGAGCGCCCACTGGTGGAGACGCTGCAGAATTAATCAGACTGATGGGTTGAACAAATTTGTTGAAGCTGATACCCTTGCCATCACTCCCTGGGTTAACTCGGAGTAACGCGATGTCATTGACAGTAGTTTTTGCTGGAGATGCAAATTTAATAAAATAATAATAATAATAATATAATAATAATAATAATAATAATAAACATATATCGCACGAGATTGCTCTTTTCCACAACATGAAACTACGCTATATTCGCCATGTTTGCTTTAATTCTATTAAGACAAGATACACATTGCCTCATTGTAGATGCAGCCGTTTGGGCGCACTGTGAAAGACAATCGTTTCATACATTCTAAGTCACGGCATACTAGGTAAGGTGGCCAGTTCCCTTCTATGTCACTATTGTAGAATTACGACATGCCAAACCTAACAATGCCTCTTGGGAGCTCAGGGAATTTAAGATCCCCCTCCCCACCGCAACCCAATACATGGGGAGGCGGTTATTTTCAGTCTTACATTCCAACAAACTTTGAAGTAAGCTGAAGGCCCTCTGACCAAGTGTAGAAGTCAGCTTTATTGGTACTAAGTAGTCAGTAAGGAGTCCGCGTCTTTGGCTTAGGCGTTACGAACGCGCCTCCTAACGCCGGTTCGATCCCAGCTTCGGGCGATTTGTCGTGCGTTAGGGGGTACTGATAGCTGATCTTTCAGAAGCAATGGCAATTTACTGAACGTAAAATTTGCCTAGAAAAACCAGAAAAAAACAGAAAAAAAAACTGGTTTAGCGCAATAGCCCCCCCCCCCCCTCATACTGTTTTCTATGTATCGACACCCCTGTTTCTTACAAAACAATATACTCACGGTCATAAAGTTTGTGATTGAGTATACTCTCCACTTTAAACGTCACCTCATTCGTTTCTTTAGCTAGCAGATTGTAATCTCCAACAGTTACCATAAATTCATAGGTAGAACCACTGAAAGTATCACAAAGACATTGCTGTACTGAGCAATCAAACATTTAAAACAATGAACAGTGTTCCCATCTATCAGAGAATCATATTGAACATTTAGAGATGTGTACATAAATGGTAATGTATAGCAATTTTTTGAGAATCTTCTTCTTCGTCTTGTTCACTGGCTGTAAACTCCAACAGAAAGTTCTGGTTGTTTCTCGACTTCTGGACCCTAGTCCGGTTGAAGAACCTAAGTGTTGCGTGCGCATCCATTTTACAGTTCTGATTTTTTTTGCATGCAGACTGTTTGTTCCTTGCCTCTCAGGCATATACACTCCGACTTCGAAGCAATTTTTAGAAAACAATTATTAAAGTAAAGAGGTTCCGAGTCTACGTCTGTGGCTTAGGTTTTGCGAGCGCGCTACGTAATAATGAGGTGCGGGGTTCGATTCCAGCTGCGTAAGGCTTGTTTGGCGTTGATTTCGACAGTGGTACCTAGAGCTCACCATGCAGGAGCAATGGCAAACTTTTGAGTGCAAAATTTGCTTACAAAAACAGAACAGCCAAGAAACAAAAGAGGTTGCAAAGAGATTGGAAATGAAATGAGAGTTCCTGGAGGATATGAAAGAGAGAAATAAATTTTTTGGGTCCTATTTTCAGTAAAATAATCTTCGAAAAGTCATAGTTTTGAGGGGGAAAGAGGGGGGGGGGGGACAAAAGCATACCGTATCTTACCCAGTATGCACAAACTGTCATATCTATGATGAGGCTCAATGCAGTTTTTTTTGTATAGAATAACGCAGTCTTGCAGAATATAGGGAAGTCTAATTTGGTGGGGAAGAGGAATCCCGAACGATCTCTGCATATAAGTTATTTAGATTTTTGTTTTTGTTTAAATATGCCCCCCCCCCCTCCTTCTTTCCCCAATTTTCACTATTTTAACTTGAAATACTAAAACCCAGTAGCTCAAAGAGCAACTACTCTGATAGGAATCAAAAAGAAGCAAATCACGAAAAAGCCACTCAATGATAAAACACAGTTGAATGCAGGGGAGTAAGTGACAAGCAGCCAACAATGAACGAACACTATTTTGGGAGCATGCTCATTTTGAAATAAAAACAAAACAAGTTGTAAGATCCATCGCAGACAATATTATTTTTTCTTTTTCTGTTGTCTTCTCACTAATAAAATTAAAGTCTCATATGCAGTCTGGTATGGTTGCATTCTCACTAAATGGCCGAACCATTCCATTAGGAATTAGGAATCGTCATCATGGCACTCTGGACACTGACACAGGCGCTTCGTCCCCATCGTCATCAGCAAGAGAAGAGTTTCGATTCCGATCTTGCCAGTAACTGTCTGATTGTTTATCCTTCTCGGCTTTCCCCTGAGTGTAAAGTGTCAGCAGGATTCCCTGTTAACTCCCCGCAGCGCCATTATACTCAGACCGTAATGGTCTATTTGTGCTCCGTACTGTTCACGCAGTCCTAGTGGCTTCCTGCAATTTAGCTCAGCGGTTCTCAACCTGCCGGTCGGGACACTTATTTTGGGTTAAACGACCCTATCACAGGGGTCGCCTAAGACCATCAGAAAACATATATTCATCAAAGTTATGAAAGAACATAATTGTTTTAGGGTCGCAACCACATGAGGGGACTTTTTTAAAGTGTCGTGGCATTAGGTAGGTTCAGAGCCACTGATCTGGCTTGCCATACAAGTAACCGGTTTGTGGTGCCCCAGTCTTGCTGTGCTTTATAACTTCACATTCTTTGGGTTTTCTTGGATATGTATTTTCTATTTTTTTTTTATTTTTCTCGTTAAGGTGTTGAGGCCTGCAGATTTCAACACTTGTGAGGAACAACTGCAGACATCAATCTTCTTCTTCTTTTGTCAAAATCTGCTTGTGCCGCTAGGCGTCGCAGTCTATCAGATGATCGGCAACCGAGCCAGGGCGCGCTCAGTCGCTTCATATGCCGTGATGTTATGAAGTCTCAAGCTGTCCGTGACTCCTTCAATCCATCTTCTTCTTGGTCTTCCCCTGCCTCTTGGTGTTTCGATTTTCATGTTGTATGCTCTTGATGCTGGCATCGTTGGTTCCATTCTCATTAGGTGACCAAACCATTTCATTCTTTGCTTCTCAATAAATTTAACGATGGGTATGGTTCCAATAGTTCTTGTAATCACATCGTTTCTCACTGGATCTCTTCTGGTTTTATTCGCAGCCATTCTCAAACATCTCATTTCACAGGTGGTTAGTCTTCTCTCGTGTTCTTTTGTTAATGTCCAAGTCTGACATTGATAACCTAATGTCGGTATAAAGATTGTATTTATAATTTGTCTTTTTATCTCAGCTGGGACAGCAGGGTGTTTTAAAATTGGGGCAAGCTGGTATGCGACAATGTTGGCTTGTTGAATTCTTGCTTCGATCTCTCTGTCTATTTTACCATTGGATGTAAAGATACTTCCCAAGTATTTAAATTCTTGCACTTGTTTTAGGCTGTGATCTAGAATCTTTATGTCGATGGTCTGTTGCTCTCTACTTATGCTCGTGACTTCTGTCTTTTCAGTATTGATCTTCATATGATGCTTGAGGCAACTTTCGTGTAGTAGGTTTATGTGGTCTTTCAGCTGTTTACTATCACTGTGAAATATGCATTGATCGTCGGCAAAGAGCAGCTCATTGAAGTCCTCCTGTTTATCGACATCTGTTGGTGTTATGTCTATTTTATTAATATTGTCCATAAATAGACATCAGACATCAATAGTTAACTCAAAACAGTCGTCCCCAAGTGGGATGCAATTTTTAGTTTTTTGAAGCCCGACCCTGGCTTTCACCGGGTCGCTGAATATAGCCAGGTCTTAAATATGGAGTAACGGCTGAAAGTGGTTTCTGGGACCTCTCCACATGTGATCTTTATCCGCATGGTGGCACTTTGTATCACTGGGTGTTTATCGCCTGTGTGATGTCCTGGTGGGGTACAACTTACCTACCTACCTACAACTGCAGAAAAAAAATGAATGTTATCTTCTGTTGTTTGTTTCTCAATTCTGTGGTTTGCTTAACACCTAGACACTTCATTGATTTATGATAATTTAGCACGTACTATTCTAATAACAATACCTATGTCTTTTCATTGCTGTTGCTTGCATTCTTTGTTACATATTCTTCACACATGGACTATTGATTATCTTGCAAGTTTATGATTATAGCTGTTATCGAGACCTACTCGTCAACAAAGAGTAGTTTGCCGATGTTACAGGAAAGAGTAGTTCATTGATGTTACTGCTGTTTCCTTCCCTGTTTTTACTTGCTACAGTCAAGAATCACTCCCACTGACAGAGATTTCCGTAACTTATTGCACACTCACAAAAGAAAAAGACATTGATAAACTATATGAAGGGGCTTTATACTCCTCTTATCGGCTGATATGAAAAGTCATTGACCAGTCCACATCTGAATGCCTAGAGATCGGTCTGTTTGTTTTATAGAACTCTGGCGAAGTGACAGCCTTATTGGTCCAAAAAATAATAAAACAAACAATAATAATTGTATTGCTAAGTACTGAACCCGAACCATTGTGTATGTTCCTTCTTTTTGATAACGATAACTCATCATCATCATAGAGCAGTTCCTTTGCAGAACGTCGCTCTCATCTCGGTCTGCCTGAAAGGAACTCGGTCTCTCGCAAGCTCTCCCACCTCCTGCACTTTTATTTTCAAGGAGTCACTTATATCCTTTGCCCATCTTCGTGTTGGTCGGCTCCTGTCCCTTCTTCCTAGTACCATGCCTTCTGCTTTTATGTTTTTTCCATTCGTTGGGTCGCTTGATATGACCAACATATTTCAGCTTCCGAGACAGAATGCTATTTATTAGCTAATCTTCCTTGGTGTTCAGATCTTTTAAGATGTAAATATTTCTCCTCTTCTTTGTTTAAGATATTCTGAAAAGCTTGCTATAGCCCTTCATCTGAAAGTCCCTATTCTTTTTCTTAGGGACTGGGAGATAGTCGACCACTCACATGTCGATAACTATAACTGCGAAACAAAAATACAATGAAAACATCAATCTTAGCGTAAAATAATGATCGCACAATTTGAATTATCTTTACTCACACGAAACAATGGGCGGCACTGAGTAACCACAGATTATCTATTATTGCAGCTCCACATTTAAAGAAAGAGTGTGTACCATTCCCATACTTGACGCTGGCCTGCCAGGGAAGTTCACCTTGTTTAGCTTCAGTCCCTCCAACAATCTTATCAAGACTTGATTTGGCAAACGCCGTATCCTTCACATGTTGCCTCTGAACGGACATGGAATTGTCTGATGTGACATATTCCGGAACTCCAGTCTTGGTTGGTGCTGTAAAGATGTCAAGAAAAGATATAAAAAAAAAGCAAACGAAAAGTATATCAGCAAGCTTTACAATACTTCAAACACAAACAAACCATGAACGTTACGTTTACTGAGACTATATTAGCACATACATAAATCAAACAATACAACACACAAACACAAAATCATTTTGCTAAGTATCTAGAAGTAGCCAGTTCGATGTCTTGCCAGTAGACTGACGAGACACGTTGGACAATAGAATAAATAGCCCTGGGGAATGCCACTGGACGTAACTTTTTTTGTTTTTTGTTTTAGATGAAACTGTGTAGGCAGTTCAGTCCTCTATGTGTTACGTGCCCATAGTTAAAAAAATATAAAAACATAATGATATGGTTGTTAATTTTATGTCTGCCTGTAAACGACAATCTTCGGGTTTGGTTTACCAGATAAAGATAGTACAAGAAGACGGTAAACAAGTTCGCGTCATTAGGATTCAAATACAACCAAAATGGTCACAAACGCTTTCTAGTCCCTCATATGATTGTGCTTACCAGTATACGAGTGTTTTGTGATTTTGTTTCCCTCTAGAAGTAAAAGGTGCCAGTGTCATGTGCCACCAGAAAGATATGTGGCTAGACATTCTTCTGCAGGACCGGGAGAAATGGGTGTTGGGGGTGGTGGGGGGGGGGGGGCAGGGCATGTTTACGAAATATCGCTTCATCATAAGGCAACAGCGATGCTACGAAGTATAGTTCCGCTGATAAATCTTGTTGTATTTATGCAACAAAGTTGTAAGGCTGCCGAAACGATTCGCAGTACCAGCCTTGACTGCCATCAACTAGTCATCTTCACGGATGCTCTATCGGGGAGGCAAGCTCTCATGAAAAACTGAGAACTAAACTTAGCAATGTGGATGCCAAATCGCGAATTGTATTCTTCTTTACTCCTGGAATACCTTCCGGCGTCAGGACTGAAGCTATCTCCCTTCTGTTCGCTTTGTATAAAATTATTTTCAGTCTCTGATTTTTCTGCAGTCCATTTTCTGCATTGTTGACGTTTGACTGTTACCGATGCATCTGTATTACATTACTCTCTGTGGTGCCTTGTCTGATGCCAGTCTTGTTAATCACAAAACCATCTGATTCATTGTCTACCTCTATAATTCTGTATTGGTTCTGTGCCGACTCTCCTTCTGATATCATCGTTCCTAGGTAGATATTTCCTCGTTACATCTAGAATGGTACCTACAAATTTCATTTCTGTCGAGATCATATTTCTTCAGTCTTCTAAAAAAAAAATGGTCATTTTTGACATTAATAGCATAGCGTTGGTAAGAATACTGTGTTGAACAGTGTTCTTTTAGTGTTCATAGTCACCAGGCTGCAGATCAAATCTGTGCCATTTGGTCTAAAACTGTGTTGTCCTTATTGCATCTTTTTTTGGAGTTCTTAATTAATTCTGCCGTATTCTGAAAAAAAAAAATCATCCTCACAAATACAAAATTCGTCCTTTGCTTTAACTGGTGTTCATCAATTTTAATGGTGGTTTTTCCTTTTCTGGAGAAATGTCATGACTTCTGATTTATCTACGTCGATATGCAAATCTTAGTTCCCTCATTCTAAATGGAGACTATAAATATTTTCTTGTAGTTGAACTGTTATAGGCGAAAAGCAATTCATTTAGTAATTCTCCGATGTTGTCCGCTTCGCTGGTGTCTGCTGATTTGCACATTTTATTGACACGTAATGAACTGAAATGGTTTTAGAAAAAAAAAAAAAAAAAACCTTGTCTCACTCACTATCTAATGTAAAACTTTTCTGTCATTTCTTTTTTTTTTTTTGTTTGTTTGGTTTTTGTTTTGCCCAGTTGAGTATTAACTGTTTACGTACAAACAATTGTACAATTTAATTTAATTTAATTTACTCCGTAGTCTTGTACTAACTACCATTCATAATTTATACCTGTTAACTCAATTCCATACTGTACTCCGGTTAATACCATGTCATTGTGGGTAGATAACAATATTAAATTGGTAAAAAAGCAGAAATAGTGTAAACAAGAAGACAATGATATCAAGAAATCTGAGCGGAAAAATGATGTTATCCAGTCGATCAAAACAAATCATATCAGGTCAATAATTACTAAAACTTATTTGACCTGTATGAACAAAGTCATCATTCTACCTCGCGCGACAGGGTATATCAAACTAAACAATTATTTGCTTCGTCTCTGTATTCCTAGTTCTAGTCCTTTTGAGAAAAAAACATTAAAAAGTCGACCACTTTCAGACTGCTGCTAGCTAGCCGAGGCTGCTAACTGTCTCCGCCTATATTTGTGGTCTGGGTTATTTGCGTCACTTTTGTGACTATATTCTAGTATTTGCGCCGTTTCTGGGCTTGATGCTTCATTTCGATTCAGACCGCTCCTCCTCTACCCTGTTGTTAGTTGTGTCTTTCCTCTTCTTACTTGGTGTTTTCACTTTGTGTTGTCTCCCTCTGATTTGGCCAGGCGTATTTCGTAGGAGAGCGCGCTTTTCTACATAACGTGCTTTGGTCCACCATTAACAGTTTTAAAATTTTTGAGTATTTTATTTTGCCAAAAAGTTCTGAAAACAGTTTTTGATTTTGGATAGTTCCGAAATGTGAAAATATCTATGTATTCATCAACTGAGCTCTTTTAAGCTGTGCATATAGACAACATATCAAATCCTGCAAGATGGTCTTTGGTATAGCCCATTGAAAAAAAAAAATACTGGGCAAGGCTTTATAGAACTAACAGTAACTTCGAAGTCAGTGAGATCAGTGGTGCTATTGTAAGAAACTGAAGAGTAAAAGGTGATTGAAGTTCTTTATTAAAACCCCAACCCAGATGACATCACAGGACAGTCCAACATTTTAGAGGGTGGTAAAACTAGGTTTTCCGGCTTTCTGATGCTTGTAACGAAACCAAAACACCTAGAACTGGCCCTAACCACAACCCACCTACGCCCCACGAGAGAATGCAGCCTAGGTCCCACGACTTCATGCAGCCTAGGTTCCACGACTGCATGCAGTCTAACTACCATCCCTGAAATATTAGACTGTCCTGTTACATGTGGATTTCCCCTTTTTGGGGAAGGATATTAATAAAGCACCGGACAATGATAAACTTTTATCCTGCAAAGTGCGAATCTGTATTTTTCTCACCTGTCAACGAAGAGAGCTCCTTGTCCTAAAAAAATATGCGATTAAAATGTGTCAACAAGAATTAAATGTAGGTACTTTTTAAGATTAAACAATTCACAAATTTCTAGACTCTATTTAAAAAAGAATAATAAACGATTTTCAACGTGCTAATATCACATTGTAAAAAGCAAATTGGACAGACATTTCAGGAAACTAAATAACGGCTGAAACAAATATGAACTACAAGAGACATTTAGACATTGATTGGTCGTGTTGTTTTCTACGGGCGCTGTCTAAAGGTGTACCACAACATCTTGATATTTATAAAACTCGATGCTCGGGCAGATGAAACTCGTCAGCACTTGTGTGCAGCTTGTCTAGGAGAAGGACATCTCTGATATAAAACTGGCACTGCCTTATGGCAATACTCGAGTTAGACAAAGTGCTTCGGGGGTAGATCTTAAGGATGAATCCGAAGCTGGAATCTCAAGGCGCTTAACAGTGTTTACAACACTGTGTTGCAACGTTATCGGTTCCAAGCTGTATTGTCACGTATTCTTCTTCTGGTATTACTGGCGACGTAGAGAGAAAATACCTTCTGTCTAGGCAACAGCTTGTCCTCGATTGGCGTAGAGGAGGGCGTTAGGCTTTACTTCCGAGAGTGGAAGCCAAAAAAGTACTTTGCTGATGATTTGAAAAATGACAACGGCTCGAAGACAACCTATCACAAACATAGGAAAGCGACAGTCGTCAATTTAAGTAAAATATGAGGAGAAGGCAACTCGAACATCTTGTGACAACTGGAAGGATCTGTGGAAAAAAGACAAAGGAAGGCAACGCGAGACAATTTTTGATAATCTTTCGTCGTGGCTAGGAAGGGTTCAAACACACGAACTGATGCATTCTCTGGAAGATCGCAAATTGTGGAGAGTCATGAACGCCCACGTCAGTCGCCTACACACTTGTTAATGATAATATATATATTTACATATGTATTTCAAAATCAGATAAAGAGGAAATATGTAGCTGCTTGGCCTTGTATGTGAATGCAGGTGGGCACACGACGGCAAAACTGTAAAGATAAAGTGACAGAGACGTGGACAGAGACATGTAACATCAACATGGTGAACATCAACTTAGTGTAACATTACCGTGATTTAACTTGAATGTGCTGTAACATAAACTTGGTGAAACATTACCGTTGCGTAAAAAACCAAAGTAGTGTAACATCAAAGTGGTGTAACATCTATGTTGTATAACGCTAAAGCGGTGCAACTTAAATATGGTGTAAAATACTAATGGTGTAAAATAAAACTGGTGTTACATCAGCGTGGTGTAACATCTATGTCGTGTAACATCAAAGCGGTGCAACTTTAACATGGTGTAAAAGAATAATGGTGAAACATCAAACTGGTGTAACATCAGCGTCGTGTAACATTAAAGCGGTGTACATCATCGTGGTGTAACATCAATGTTGGGTCACATCAAAGTGGTAGGACATCAAAGTGATGAAACACCAACGTGATGTAACATCAATGTTACATAGTTTCTTACCAAGATATCGTCCAGGCTCCGGCCAAAGACAGCTGACGTCACAAACACGGCGACTAGTAATGAAAGCAGATTCATTGTGGTGCAGAGATGCATACCCGTGATACACAAGTGTAGATGCGAACTAGCAAAGGATAAACTGCCGACTTATATTCTGTGTACAGGCTATTACAGACTAATTGTGGTATCTGAAAAAAAGCCATTCTTTAATAACGTTTATGTCAGTGTTCATTATTAGAAAATTACTATTTCATTTGAAGTTAGATTTTTAGACTAAAAAACAAGCGAACTAAATGACGTAGTCATTACTTTGGTCACTGATTTATTTCGGCAACACCAACGATGAACAAGTGTTATGTTCTGTATTCCTATAGTTAGTCAGTTATTTTACCATCTAGATAAATAGCAACACATAAACTAGTTGTGAGGGTGTTGTTCTCAATTACACAATGACATATCAACGATCTCACTTGTAAAATACGGTAGTGCACCATCAAACCCTTGATGATTAAACCAGGAGACTCAATCAACACGAAATGGTCAGGCCGACATCAAACAGCATCGTTAGTTTTTCTGCCAGTGGCATAGCAATGTCAGGTAATACCCAGTAGGAAAGATTTCCAACGAAAGTTGGCATCTTCTGATTTATCTACGTCGATATTTATATCATAGTTGCCGCATTCTAAATGGGAACTATTAATATGTTCTAGTAGTTGTACAATTAGTCGGCTCTGTGGCTAAGTCGATTGTGAACGCTTTGTAATGCCGGGGAACCAGGTTCGATACCAGCTGCGGGCCATACACCTTGCGCTGGTTTCGACAGTGGTATCAGGGAGCTGACCGTCCAGGAGCAATAGCAAACTACTGGACGTAAATTTGCCTAGTGAAACCACACAACAGCCAGGGGCTGATGGGGTTGGTTCTGCAACGGACTGTAAAGGATACGCAACTAACCAGTTGTATAATTATAGTAGAAAAGTAGTTCATTTAGTAATTCTCCAATGTTGTCCCCTTCGCTGGTGTTTTCTGATTTGCACATTTTTTCAAAGTTTGTAATGAACAGATATGGTTTTCATCTCCTCAGAAAACACATGGGGCGAGGGTCGGCGGTAGGGGTAGGAGGGGGGGGGGGGTGGGTGGCACAAAAAATGTGTGTGGGTGATAAATAGTTCAGGTTGCCCTATACCTCAGGTACTGATCTAAACCAGTACAAAGATCAAATGTCACCACATGCATCAATGACGGCAGGTCTCGGTCCACAAGCACAATCTAGCCCGTGGAGGGTTAGCAAGTGGCCCGCAGATTATTGACGATTGTATTCTAAAAAGGATCTGTCTAGGCTGGGGATCGAAACCATGGTCCCTGATGATCTCCACTTTCGAAATTATTGCCCCCCTTAGTTGAATAGTCCTGGTTGAAGGTATATGATGCTATCCCGTGGATGACGACATCTTTGTCACACGGGTTGTCTTTAATTCTCCTGATATGTCCTGGACTTTAAGAGCTGTGCCAATAAGCCTCGGTCGTCATGTTTCGCTATCTCGTACTATTAGCAGTATCACGGATCGTATTAGGCTGATCGCTTGCTTTGCCCCATCTACACGGCCAAACGACCCAAATATTTCATAGTATTCACTTTTTGAGATGAAGAGTAGCTCTTTGTCCAATCTAAGCTGTAGTCATCAACAAATGAACAGCCAGGCTGCTGTCACCTAAGAACTGACTGGTGTTTGTGTGTCTGTGCGCTTACATGAGTGGATGTAACCTCTTGTTCAACCCAGGAAATATGTTTTAGTGGTGTCTTTAGCATACATAGATTGTTGGATATACTGCGGAGCCAACAGGCATACAGCTGAACAAACAGATAAACTTGAGCAATCAGTGTACATACAGGTGAACAATCAGATACACACAAACTTGAACAAGCAGTACACATACACCAGAAAAAACGTATACACATATACATGAACCATCAGTGTACACACTAATGAACAGATTTAAAAAAATACTTAAACAATCAGTGTTCATTCTGCTGAACGAACAGATACAAATAAACTGGACCAAGTAGTTATACATACAGATGAACAGACAGATGTACTCAAACTTGAACAAGCAGTACACATACACCTGAAAAAACGTATACACATAAACATGAACCAGCAGTGTAAACACTACTGAACAAACAGATAAACAAAACCCGAACAAGCAGTGTTCATTCCGCTGAACAAATAGTTACAAATAAACTGGAACAAGCAGTTATACATACAGCTAAACAGACAGATGCACACAAACTTGAACAAGCAGTATACACGTACAGCGGAACGAAGAGATACACGTACACTTGAACAAGCAGTATACATACAGCTGAAAAGCAGTTGGATATACATGTCCACATTAAAAAAAAAATTGATATATGTACATATACGTCATTTATTAGGAACAATAGAGGAAGGTGTTGCTTTGTATGTATATAGATATGTACAATGAGACATCAGTTATCACAGGCCTAGTGAATATACAGCAATATAACGTACTGGGTGTATATATTTGCAAATTGTTAAAGCTCTGTTCTTGTTGGTGATCATTCATCCATCCATTTATGAAAAACAAAACAAAATATTCGACCACATTCAACCTACTGCGAGCAGTATCGACCATATAGCTGTAGTCTAGTTTCTTTGTGATAACTATGCTAGCTAAGACATTTTAATGGCACCAAAACTAGTGGCTTAGACAAGTGCTATGGTACCTAGTAAGGGGTGTTGAGGAGGGGGCTGGTATGCACTTTACACTCTTACACACATATATAAGCATTTATGTACATACACACACACACACACACACATATATATATATATATATATATATATATATATATATATATATATATATATATATATATATATATATATATATATATATATACATACATATACAAAACACACAAGTCTGCACAATGTACTACCTTCTGTTTTATTTTTGTTTTGACTTTTTCCTGTTCTCACTTCACCGTCTTTTTATCTTATCATATATTTGTCTATAAAGACATGTATATTTTTGCGTGTCCTGCAAACGCATTTCTTCATTTGTTTCTGTATGCTCGCATTACTATGAACATGTAAGGATTCCTTGGATGTCAATGACTTATTTAGTTTTGAAAATAGTCTTGCAGGGGTTTTCTTTCCTGTTTATATAGGGTGCATGTTAACAGGAAGTGGTCTTTTCTGTTTTCCTGAAAGCAGTCTAGGCATACGACTTCTGTAAATTTGGCTTTCCAGTAGCCAAGTCTTATTTTCCATAATTTATTTGCTAGCATTTTTAGTTTGTCTGAGACTTGTGATGTTAGGGTGGGTTATCTCAAATTTTCTTATTCCCCTCTGCCTGCAACACTAATTTCTCACTGTCTCTTGCGCATTCCTGTAATATAACGTGTTACTTGACTCTTTCAATCGGATTTCCCTAGTCCTGTTTCTATTATATTAGGGCTGCTATTACCTCTTTTTTTCAAAAGTGTTCCCCTTCTCATTACCGACTATACCTTTATGTGCTGATACTCACGCTATGGTGATCTGCGTTGTTCCAGAAATCAAGCAGTGAGACAAGCAGCAGAGACGCCATCAGAGAAGACTTGGCGTTTAATATGAAAATTATGATAGATAATGTATATCTGCTTGGTTTACATAACGACTGACCCTCCTTTTGTTCCAAAACATATACTGGTCTTCCATCCCTCGAAGTTGGAGTACAGCTGCCCAAAAGGCAGGGAACAGCTAAACGGTTGTACACGCAAAACTCAGGTCCAGGTAAAAGCCAAAAGTCCAAGCGGACCTGACCTTCCGCCTGAATTCACAGCCGGTGAACGAAGAAAAAGAGAACAAGAATATACTGGTCTCTCTCTATGGTCGTTAGGAGTTGAGTACGTCCCTAAATCTGTCATTTTCTAATGTGTTGTAATGTTGTTTAGAAAGATCATGTGATTATGAAGTGCGTTCGCGACACCAGAGCCACCGGCTGGAATTAACTGCCATAACTAAACTGCCCGGTCTTTGATCCCAGCTGCGGGCAATTTGACAGCAGATTGCATTGCGTCGGTTTCAACATTGGTATGGAGATGCAACAGTGTAGACAGCACCAAACTACTGAACATTAATATATAATTGCCCATGAAATCCCAAACAGTTTATAAAAAAAAAATATAACAGAAATGTGTTGGCAATGGTTCTTCAAAGTCATGTAACTAACTGTAGGAGTTCGGCCTGACCCTTTCATAATGACTGTGTCTCCCTCTTTAATTTTGCAGGGTCTGATGTATTGGCAAATTTCCTTTTTTTTTACAAGCATGCAGTTTAACGATGTATCTTGTATACGCCAATGTGTAATAGAATACACCACGCGCACAACTAGTTTATGTGTTACCGTTTATCTCAGTGGTAAAGTTTTCCACAGGCTGTATAGAATAACCATCAAAATAAATAACATAACACTTGGGCGTCGTTCTTGTTTGCCTTGCTGAAATAAATCAGTGACCATAGTGATGACAGCATCATTTAAAGAATAGTTTATTTTGGTTGTTTCTGGTATTAAAAAGGAGACACCCTTAAATGGAACATTAATTTACTGTAAACAATTTATGTCAACACGTGAGAGAGGAAACGCTATAAAAGAGATATAAGAGTGGTCTTCATTAGATCCTGCTACCCGTCTTTAACAGGCTGTAGTTTGAGCCATAGTAAATACCTAATTTATTTGGTCTAGTTCGTCTTTACACATCCCTCACTAAAATGCATCTTCTTCCATTGATAGTCGCAGTGTTTGTGACTTCAACCGTCAATGGGCGGAGCGTGAACAAGAACTTTTGGGTAAGAAACCATGTTACGCTGATTTTACACCACGTTGATGTTACATTATGTTGATGTTACACCACGCCTGAAAATGGCGCGATGCCTGTCGTGCAATGCTGGCGGGGCCCGTATTAAAATTGATCGCGTGGGCAACTGCTGATCTGTTGGCGACAAGTTCTGCTATCATCAATGATGAACTGCATTTCTAATGTTAGACTGTTTGTGTTAGCACTTCGGATGGCTACCATATGCTTTAATGCGAGTGTTTGCTAGATATGCTGAGACAGCAGTCTGTCAATCTTTCCACACGGGACTGTGATAAACAGTTTGGGTGTTTTTCGCTGGCACAGGAGCGGAGCAAAGATGGGGCGACCCGTTTGCTATGAAGCTGAAACTAAGACTACCAGACTACACCACGCCTATGTTACACCACGCTGAGGTAACAACATGTGGATGTTACACCACGTTGAAGTAACACTGCTCTGATGTTACACCATACTGATGTTACCCCACGTTGGTGTTAGGTCACGGGGATTTTACATCAGATTCATGATACGTCTACTTGTGTTTCATGTCATAAATACATAGATGTCTATCTTGACCTTTAGCCATCATGGGGAAAAAAACAGAAGGGGAACCCTTGAGGCTGTGTAAATACTACATTAAATAAGCAAATAGACAATGTATTGATCAGCACTCATAGAAAGATGTAGATAGAAAGAAAAAGAAAGATAGAAGAACACACAAGACAACATAAAAATCCAATTCTAAAGTTACCGTGCCGGGAAACTAACCTAGCACCTCCAAATGGCACTAAGAACATGGTCAACTAGGCACCCCAAAAATATGTCTTCTTTGGCTATGTCTATCGTACAGCTTAAAATCCACAACTATGGAATACTGACAGAATTTATCTCAAACCATTGCAATGTCAACATGGCTTACATAAATGTATACTAACAAGGCATTGGTGGAAAAAAAACACAGCAACGATTTGCAAACACAGTAGACCGTAATGCTTTATCTAGAATAAACAAACATTGAAGAAAGGCATTTGATTATTATGTTTCATTGTGTACATGTCCTTCACATAAATAAATAGAGGAAGAACAGTTGGGTCCGTATAACACTTAGCCATAAGCAGATGGAGAGGATGGAAAGGATACAGATCGAGGATTTACGCATTATGCTTAGGTGACAAAAGATACAAAATGCCGGAGAGGCACTGCCTCTTTGATTGTTCCAATCAATGAGGAAATAATACAAATTTGCTGAGCACGAGCCTATCGTTAACGCAGACACAAGACACCAGCTGCATGATGACATTTGGAGGAGGGAAAGGCAGCAGGATAAAAGGCGCAAAATAGTGGATGAGTCAGGCTAAGGACGTTATTTAGCAGGTACATTCACCTGAGGACAAATTATATGGTGAGGAATCGTACTAATACGAACAGAGTGCTGTGTGACCTCTTTTGTTTGCATCAGCTAAGTCAGAAAATGTAGACAAGAAAGTCCAGCTGCTTTGGTGCCTTTGATTTTCAACAATTCTCTAGAGGGGGATGCTTTGTTTTACACAGATGTGTATGTGGTTCGCCAGGTGAAAAACTCCTGGGATATCGTGGCACTTATTGGAGGTAATGCTGTGAAGGAAAATGCCGGTGCCTTTGCAAACAGTCTGAATTTGGAGATTGTGGCAGTAACAAAAGTAATAACATGGCTGGAGACACAGATATTTACCCGTACATGCTTTTTTCAGTGTCTCATTGAGTATGATCAGGAAGACAGAGATCGGCGGGATCTGAAGAATGTGGCTGAATTCTGTGAGGTTGTCAGGGTGTCATATATCAGTCTGATGTGTGTGCAAGGGCACGCAGGAGTGCAAGGAAATGAGCGAGCAGATCGGCTTACAGGTAAAGCTACTGTGGAGGGCGGAGAAGACATGGACCTGGCTACCATTCTGAATGCTCTACGAGACATATGACTGCAAGAGCTGTAGGTTAAAAGGGGTGTGGCAAGAAGAGAGCACTATGCAGGAAGCCAAAGAAGAATTAAGAAGCCATCACAGAACTGGTCGTCAGCCGCTACACGCTGGAGGATTACTCAGGGGGAGATTGGAAGAACTATAGAATCAATGGTACGATGTTCAGTCAGAATAATACATGAACTAACATACTTCTGTTCATGTAATGAGACAGAAACCTGGGATTCAGACAAATTACGCCCCCCCCCCTCCCCACCCAACCTGCAGAAGTGTTAGAGACCTACTTTACTAATTTACTTCCTATGGCTCGCTAGGTAGGCCAACTAACAGACCTCACTACTCTACGACACACTTAAGACACGCACTTGCTGAGTACAAACATAATCTTTAATGTACAACGAACAATACAACTTATAAGACCTCAACCAAGTTGGCAGTCCTTATCCGAAAAGCCGGCGGTGAGCACCTTTTACATTCACTGGTCAACCCGAGCCGTTCATATGGATTCCCAAGGACACGATTCCAAACTAACAGTTTAACAGTGCTGACTAAGTCGCCGTCTATTGCCACGGGTACTCAGTGACACACGTAAGGTGTATGGCCTAAGTTTGACTGGGCAGTGTTAACGCCATTAACAATGCGTGTCACACATTCACTAGCTGCTTAACAAATACTGCGTGGAATGTCTACTATATAACGAACATTAACTCTACACTATCTCGTCGAAACATTAAATGGAAACACAGCCTATCTCAAAAATACCTGGGCTTCGCCAGTTAACTCGACCCAGTTTATTCCGTGGTCAACCTGCCCGGTCTCACACGAGTTTTACTGAGGGTCAGCTCGTTCATACGTGATGATTCACTATTATCAACTACGTTCATCCCGTAGCTGAACTGGCCACTGGCAAGAAGTCTCACCCCCTCCCTGACCCACAAATCCCTCACTGACATTCTATTTCTATTTCTATATTATTACCTTTAAGAAAAATTCAATTGCATGTATTTGCCATTCAGCACAGAATTATTATTATTATGTACACTTAAACAAGGCTTATTACCCCTTAAGAATCTCCCGCCACCCTGAAAATTTTAAGGATACAGAGTCTCAAACAATTTCTTTGTTTCTTTTCAGGAAGACGATGTGGATCATCCAAAAATAGATGAAATTAATGTAGAAGATCGGCTTGCACAATGTAACTTTTACTTTTTCGTGTTATTCGTATAATGTAATATGAGCTGAACAAAAAATATTTTTTTAACATTCATTGCAGCTCTGTCTATCTCATCTGCACGCTGTTGTTGACACATAAGGCATTGGACAGTAATCTCCATTGTTGCAAACCTGCTGCTTCTATGCCTGAGGTAGCCAATGTCATTTTACTTTCGATCATTTCCCGTTCTATTGCCTTCCTCAGGGTTTCAATAGGTCGTCCACGTTTCCATTTTCCATCTGTCGTTCATCGAGGAGCTGTCCTTGACCAAGAGTGAAGAGTTATTGTTCAAACATGTTCAAGCCATCTCCATATTCTTCCTTTGATATTGTTCGACAATGATAAGCATTGGGTTTTCCTCGCCTGTTCTTCATTTGCGACCTTCTTTAGACAACATATTCAAAAGATTTCCCTTCGACATTTATTTCGTAAAGTTTCTTTTTTTTTTTTTCCTGCAGATAACAACAGTAACACTGGATCTGTTCAAAAGTAAAGTGCAGTTACAATGTAGCAAGTAGGGCTGTACCGAATATTCGCTTCGTATTCGCTTCGGGGCCGAATAGTAAACTAATAACTATTCGGTATTCGGCCGAAAACGAATAGTGGTTACCTTACTCCCGTTTCTGCATACACTGTGATGGACTGAAATAACTCTCATTAACACAATAGTTACTGTGGCCTAAGTCTGTCGTAGCAGGGGAAACTGAGACCCGGTTGCTTGGTACAAACTACATAAAATGCCAACTGCAGTTCATGTGTGTGCGTGAGAGAGGAAGAGAGAGAGAGAGAGAGAGAGAGAGAGAGAGAGAGAGAGAGAGAGAGAGATCATGCATTTTTCGTTTTTTCAGGGTGTCTTCGCCAAAATTAAATTTAAAGATATTGCTAACAAGAATATGAAGGTGCGTTTAAATTACATCGAACGAACGGCCGAGTGAACGATGGTTTTGAAAAAGGCGGGAGCCCGAAGACAACTAATCACAGACATAAGAAGGACACAGTCGTTTTTTTTTTTTTTTTCAGCTTTGTTATGAGAAGAGGGAAAATTGAACATTTGGTGACCACTGAAAAGATCTGTGGAAGGAGGGATAGAGGAAGACAACGATTTTTATTTTTTTACAAATCCAAAAACCATGAGTTGTAAACCCTTTGGCTCTGTAGTATGGATATCGTAACCCTTCGGCCTTGATTCCATAATAGGTACCATTATTCTGGGAAAAATAAGGCTTTTCTGCCTACCCCTGGGAGTGAACCCGGACCACAAGGAGTTCGTCACCCGGCCGCCGGGCAAGTAAGGTTTAACCAACTTCGTTAGAGAGCCGGGAAGACAACGATAGAAGATTCTTGACGGTCTTGTTGCATGGCACGGAGGTGTGTCAGCACACGAACTGATACATGCTGCAGGAGATTGAAGATTGTGGAGAGGCAAGTCGGCAAGGCACCTGATGATGATAATACACTTTTCGTATTCGTATTCGGCCGAATAGTTGGTCCCACTATTCGTATTCGGCCAAATAGTAAAAATCACTATTCGGTACAGCCCAAGTAGCAACTTTCTGTCGCCTGTACTTGGCACAAGTCAAGTGTTAGCTGATAACTCACTGCTTGTTAATTAATGTAAGAGTGCTCTCTAAAAGCAACTAAAAGACAAATATCGCCGTGCGAATTCAAGAGCCCCATTTTAGGTGCATAATTACTGACCTTCTGCCTTTTAACAGCCTGTCATAGAATTACAATAACAAGTGGTTGATTCAATAGTTTGGGGCCGAAAAGGTTCACATTTTTACTGATTAACTATGAACAACACACATTGTCATCTTCCCTTTTAAAGATGAGACAGAAGAGGAGAAAAAACAAGCAGAAACAGAAGGAGGACGAGGAAGGAGAATGAGGAGAAAAGCAGTAAATGGATCTGGAGAAGGAGAAGGGCATTAGAAAAATCAGTCCTGATACATAGAAGCTAGACAGTTGCTAGCAGGCTGTAAATATTTAGTTAAACAGAAGATCGATAGGATCACCGTGGACTCCGAACAGTTAATCCGTGGACAGGCTAATCTATGTGGTGCAATCCCTAAAAAAAGATTAGTATAATACCCTCAGAATACGTAATGTACCATGTAGCTAAACAACATTATATCATATACTGGAAGTAGCACGTTTGGTTAATCTCTTTGTGTTCGAATCCCGAGTCTGTTTTAACAATTCACTTGTACTCACTCAACAGCAGCAGCGAGATCTTCATTGGTGACAAATGGCTCATCAAGCGACTACAGTTCTGTTCAGGGGAAACCTTCAGATAATACCGTTCATGTAAAGTCATTTATCAAAAGGATCGTTGGAGGGTCTCAAGCCAGCTATGGTGAAATTCCCTGGCAAGCCAGTTTGAAGATTGATACAGGAACACAATTGATTCAATACTGTGGGGCTGTAATTATAGATCAGTTCTGGTTACTCAGTGCGGCTCATTGCTTCCAGTGAGTAAACATTTTACAAATGATTTTTTAAAAAAACTATTTTGGGTTGTCTCCTTGCGTTGTTCTCGATATTGCTGTTATCTAGGTACGTGGGCGGTTCTCTATTGATATCCTAGTCCAGATGACGTCACATGACAGTTAAACATTTTCGAGGATGGTAAGACTGGTTTGCCCGCCTTTCTTATGCTGTTAACGACTCCAAAACATCTAGAGCCTCTACCCACCTACGTACCACGAGAGAGGGGAGCCTACGTCCCACGACTGCATGAAGCCTTCTACGACCCCCTGAAACATTAGACTGGCCTGTGACCTGTGGACTACCCCTCTTTGGAGTAGGATATTAATAAAGCGAAAAATGGGATAGTGGGGTGGTATAGCTATTTGCCAGTAAAGGCATTCGGGTTCTGTTCGCAAGGTCGGTAGGGTGAGTAACTGGCACTTACTGTTTGCTCATAATCTAATATATCAACAGACAATCAGTTGATGGCGTGAAGTGTAGTCTAGTTAGACTGTTTCATTTTAATCAAGTAAGTTGCCGACTGGCGTGTGCGATCATGCCTCTCTACAATCCGCGATCTTTAACAGTGTGTATTAGTTCTCGTGCTGACATCCCTCAATCCTACGACTACAGGCGGTCAGTAGTCTTCTCGTGTTGTCTTCCTCTTTCACATTTTGTACAGTTCTTTCCAGTCTTCACAACATCTTTCAATGGCCTTCTTCTCATAACATCTCCTCAAACACGATGACTGTCTCTTTCTGACGTTTGCGGATGGCTGTCTATGGGCGCTCGCCTCTTTCGAAACATCTTGTTTACTCCATTATTCCTCTGTTAATCCAGATCTTTTTTGGCCTGTTTATCAAAGGTAATTCACGGCCGTATTTCAAAACTTGGCCTATACAGTGACGATAATTTTTTCTCTAACTTCCATTGACACGAATTTAATCATAATTATAACAAGATAATGTAAACTGTTATTATTAATGATATTTATATTTTATATTATTATTGTTGGATGAATAAATAGAATGATAAATAGATGTATAGCATTCTTCTTCTGCATTTCTAGCCCCTAATGGAGCATAATGGCCCTCAACCAACTCACATCAAGTCGTTCTATCCATGTCTATCGCATGCAGCTCTCCCCATGTCCTTCCCATCTTTCTAAATTCATTCTCCAGCTCCCTTCTTAATGTTTGTGTGTGTGTGTGTGTGTCTTCCTTTGTTTCTATGCACCTGGGGTTTCCAAAGTAAATGCATTCTAATATTGTTCTCCGGTTTTCTCAATGTGTGCCCTATCCAACGCCATCGTCTTTTCTTCCCCTCCTGGTCCACTGGAGCCTGGTTAGTTCTCTCCTGATGCTGTAAATTAGTAATTATATCATACCATTTAACTCACTCTATTCTGCGCAGGCACCGGTTGATGAATGTCTGTAATTTATTAGTAATTGTCTTAGCTGTTCTCCATGTTTCCGCTTTATGCAAAAGTATTGATTTGACATTATAAATTAAAAATTTAAAATTTAGTAATTCTTTTAATTTCTTTAAAAAGAAATTAAAAGAAAGAAAGATGGACATCAGCATGTGTTCGAATTCGTCCACCTTGGTATTCGTCCTGTTTAGAGACGATGCTTTAGTTTCCACGAGTCAAAAATAGTCGCGATATCGCCCGCTACCATTGTTTACCTCTCTTTAATCGGGAAGATATTTGCCAAATGAATGCAAGTCAACAATTTGTAAAGAGAAGTAGCATCTCATCGAAGCCAAAACAAACCCTAACAGCGTTGTTTGGAATAACCAGACAATGTCAAATTTCTTAAATATGGCCTGAAAGTAGCCGTACACACATGCCGTGATTGTCACTGAGAGGTAATACACTGAAAACATATGATGGAAATAGCAGTCTTGAAATCACTTGCTCTGTTGAAGAAATTTCTCAATGCAGGCCAGTTTTACTAGTCACAATCGCCATCGCCATAGGCAATGAATCCCATGCCTCCCTGTAGCACAATATGACATTATAGACTGGAAATAGATGAAAATGGCAACATAAAAGTTAGTAGCAACTGTACACATCTTGTAAGTTGGGTCTTCTAGTGACTGTTTGTTTTGTGTTTCTTGTAGTGTTGTCTTCACTGAGTTTTCTAGTCAGAGACAGTGTTGTATTTAGCACTCAGTTTAATAAAGACTTTTGTCAAAACGTGCTTTTTCTTCATCCATTATTTTTAGCATTCGCTATCTGTAAATTCCGGAGGCAAGTCCTGGTTGTTTGTTCCTCCTGGACTTGTGTTTTTGTTCCAGAATGTAAGTGTCCGTTTTATAGATGTGGATTATATGCAGGCAGACTGTTGGTTCCTTTCCGCACGTGCTTGTTAGGGGACATGTGTCCTATTCTTCTTTCACTTAAAATGGGGCCGCTACCCACACTGGGTAAATCTTCAGCACCTGAAAGAGTCGAGGAGCTTTATTATTTTTGTTTTCTAAGTTCAATTCAATTCAAGAGTGAGTGGAAAGAGAGAGCGGTGACTATATCGAGTCCTTGTTTATGTGCTGACTCTAGGTCGTTTTTTTTTTTTTGCAGGCGTTTGGTTGTGCCTTGGTTGCCGATCTTACTATTTGTCCTTTCCTTGTTGCCTGAGTGAGCTGTTACGCAATCTGTCCGTGATTGTTCCATTGCTGTTTCCTTGTACACCACCACTCACTCTGTTGTTGTAAATATATATATATATCTTAAAACCTGTAAAACATTACCATCGAAATGTACCGTTTCCGCTGACAGACCCAACAGCCCCAGCTTTCCTCGAACCCACTGATCCTCTCTGCCTCCCCCTGTCTCTATTTCTGTGAAATGTCAGTGAGAAACGGTACAAACCATCATCATTTTTCGCACATCACCTTATTGATTTTGCTTTTGTTATGTAAAGAGAATTTGTATCTGATGTTTTGAACCAATAAACAGATTAAAAAAAAAAAAAAAAAAAAAAAATCTTCAGCACCAAAATGGAGATGAGAACTCACACTGGGAAATGTCTAGCACCTAAAAAAAAAAAAAAAAAAAGGCCGGGAGCCCACACTGGCTGAATGTACAGCACCAACATGGAGCCTAGAAACAACACTGGGAAATGTTTAGCACCACAATGGGACCGGGAACACACACTGGGAAATGTTCAGCTCAAATTGGGCCGAGAAGCCAGTGAGAAATGTTTAGTTTTATTTGTTCAAATCATTCCCTTCACATCGATAAGCAGTATAGTCACAGTTCATGTGGTCCTTATTATTATCCCCCCCCCCCCCCCCCCCACAGTATAGTAATGACATTGTGATACTTTCAGTCAGCAGGGCCTGCAGTTTCGGGTAATGGTTGGAGAATATAATTTGTACAGTAAAGATGCGGGTGAGCAGACGTTTCAAGTGGATTATATATACACGCATGAATATTCCGTATGTAAGTACGTTGTCTTGTGTGCAAGTAGTGCAATAGTACATATGACATATACAGGGGATCCGTTTTCCTAACTCACTTTGCCAGGACCTAGGAGGTATAAAAATAAGAATAGACTTTGTGACCACAGAAAAGTTTGAGGATCTGGTACCCTATTCATCCTCTTTCCTGCTTCCTCCACACTTGAAGTTGTGTTCAAATCTTAGGCCATGAAACCTTTCTGGACTACCTGTACACCTTCGACTGTAACGGGCTTCTCTAAACCCAGTAATAATAAGCACTCCCCAGTGTGAGAAAGCACAGCAGGGGTACCACCTATCGTCAGAAGGTGAGGCTCCTCTTGAACAAGTGTTTCAGCCCAAGTGTCCATCCTATACAATCACGATGGGTGGACAACCTGTTTCGCGACGTCATGCCTCGGACTTTTCATTCAACGCTTATCGGACAAAACGCAATTATGCTTTGACAGGACCAGAGTGACAAAAGATCAGTTGGTTCATCGAACAGACGTTTACCAGACATATTTTGGCATTTGGCAGAGTAACAGGGGCATACGTTGATCAGACACTTTGACTTGTAGGGAGGTAAAGCTTTTTCCCAATAGGGGTCCAGACAAGTCTACCGAGGCCTCTCCCCCCTTAAACACCACGCCCCCTCCTTTTCCAACCACCACCACAACGTTCCGTTGCGTCCACAGCCAGCTCGAATCCCTTTCAGTAACCTTGTCTGGATTTTTCTACCTGGACACGCCGGTGTGTTGAGAAATGAACAGGCGGACTACTGGCACCATTAGTATCGGAACTCCTCACTGGCTGTTGAAGATGGGAATGGAGCGCTTATGGGAGTACCCTGAGTGATGTGATATCGGTTATTTAATTGACTCAACTCAACTTAGTAACCTCACCTAGTTGTTTAAATGCCCGCTTACGCTGGTCCATGTTCGATCACGACCTATCCATTGGCCGATACAGTTATCTGACTAGACTTCTGTTTCTGGGATGGATTGCTTCTCTCTTACGACGATCTCCAACAGGCTGGCGTATATTCATAACAGAAAGGTGGAAATCATTTTTTTTTTAAGAATTGATCTTGCATTTTTTTTTTTTTTTTTTTTTTTGACGTGATGTCATTTAATTGCAATGATATGCTAGACATCAAATGCCATATCATATGTAGAGTACATCACATCCACAAAATATATTCCGTAGGTCAGTGGTTTCTAAACTGTTTGTTGTGTCACATTAATGTATCGGTTGCAGTGTTAGTTTGACATCTGCCTTGTGTTGTTAATTTATGGTTGCCTACAATGGTGCGTCAAATATTGAATTCTGAATTAAGAACCGACATCGCATCCCTCGGGGCACTCACAAAAGCGATCCGTCCTCATTTTCAGCAGCAGCTGAAGAGTTCCCCTTCCGATGGTACCAGTAACTGATTGTAAATCCGTCTCGCCCTTTCCTCGAGTGTTGAGCGTTAGCTAAATTCCCTCGTAACTGCTCGCAGAGCCATTCTCAGACTGCAATGATAAATGTGTGTCTCTGCCCTGTTCACTCGCTCCCATAAGGGCCTCACACACACTTGCATACATCAGTTCACGACAAAGTGGTGCAGAACCGACCACAACACCAGCATGACCTGTAGAAAATATCCAAAGGATGCTAACTACCCGGGACCTCTGAAGTGAAGCTAACTTACCATTGTGCACTGAGCATTCCTGTCTCTACCTTTCTCAAAAGGATCTAGGAGTCAGCTACAGTCACGGCATGTGTTTACAGCTGATTCTCAAGCCATCAGAAAGCAGCAGTGACCGCCTCCACCTCCATTCTCAAAACAGATGTTGTGATTTCATATGCCAGACTTTTTGCACCTAACGGCGTCCATTTGCTTTTGCTATGAACCCCCATGCAATTCGTCTGCCCGTCAACCCAGAGCCATCTGTATAGACAAATGACATCCCCTGGGCAAGAATTGTAATGAATCATTTGTTTCACTTCTGACTCCACAGCACCAGCTGGCCAGTCCCTGCGCATTCGGTTTTCCCAGCCAGTAATCACATAGTAAAAAGAAAAGTAAAGGACCCTCTTTCACGCCTTTAGACGTATAGGGCATATACACCAGACGACGAACACGTAGTTATTGATCTTTATTTTATAGACCAATCGGCACAAGATGGTGCAGCATAACGCCGGCCCCCTTTACTTCCCAGGACTTCACCCGGTACCCACTCAAAGCTGGGTCGACTTGGTAGCCAAGGTCATTTCTGAAAAAAAGTCCGGCTCCGCCATGGACCGAACCCACGACCTTCCGATCCCAGGCCAGCGTCTAGCTGCTCCGCCACGGTGACTCCCGTAAGTACATAGTGCTAGACCTATGTTTGATAAAGCATTCGGAACTCAGTGAATGATGTGGTCAGGTCAACACCACGCACACACACACACACACACACACACACACACACACACACACATACACACCGTATTCGACAACTAGACATAGGTATAGCAACAGTCGTTGCTGATTTCAAAGAATAATTGAGTGTAAAAAATAACGTGAAAATAAGTGAAAAGCATTAGGGAACAAGTTTACGAAGCTGAAAGAACATATCTTGTTCGTGTTTAAATTGTTCAACTGTGCAACAAGGTGGGACTAAATAGTGAAGACAACGCCAGAGAAAGTAACAGATTGTTTGCAATGTGTCACAATGGATTGAGGCTTTGTGTTTGGAACGATGATGAACTTGTTTCTACTGTGACTACCAACTAAAGAACAAGGAGAAGAAATAGATGATGACGAAGGACTGGTACTCAACCAAAAATCTGTAACTAGCCATTCAGAAGCAGAAAAAAAAAAAAGTTATCACAGTGCTTCAACTGGCTGGAAATGCAAATAGAGGCATATGCATCACAGATCCCACGTCCGTTAAAATGAGAAACATCAGAAAGCTTAAGCCTTAAAGAAAAAGAAAAAGAAGGCAAACTATCATAAAGTAACGTTGGTTTATAGTAATACGCTAAATTATGTAAATTACTACTTTTAAAATGGAGTTTAAATTGATCGTTCTGTAAAATTAAAAGCATTTTGTGTGCGCTATCCGCCTTTAAAAGGACCCTCCTCTCCCATTTTTGAACCAGGCTAGCAGGGGCAATTAACTTATTGTTAATACAAGTGATTCCCAAACTGTGCGCCGCGACGCCCTGGGGAGCCGCGACCTCTTCATAGGGGCGCCGCGAAAAATGTGAAGATACATTATTATTTTTTTTTTTTTTAAATCTCTTACATATTGATTGTCATTTTTTTTTTTTTACTTAGGATAGAGAGCCGTTAAAAAAAAAATATTTGTTAAAAAAAAAAAGCTCCGCGACTAAGAACAGTTGAAAAACACTGGTTTATACGTTTTGAAAGATAACTAGTATCCGTCTATTATGAATATCACAGTGAACGGGGTGAAATTGTAACAAGTTAAAAATTTCTTATATCTTGGACAAGTAATAACATGTGACGGCAGAAGTGAAACAGAAGTCAAGAAAAGAATAGGGATGGCCAAAAACATTTTCAACAACATGCAAAAGTTACTGACATCAAGAGAAAAAAGCAATTCATTAAAAATAAGAATTGTCAAATGTTATGTATTCTCAACCTTACTGTATGGCACAGAGACAATGACAATGAACAAACACTTGGAAAATCGTATCAATTCTTTGGAAATGTGGATATACAGAAGATTACGTCGTATTTCATGGAAACAAAAGCTATCAAATACAGAGGTACTGAGGAAATTGGAAATGAAAAGAGAGTTGCTAGGGGAAATAAAACAGAGACAAGTGAAATATTGTGGCCACATTAAAAGACATAACAGTATTGTAAAGATCATCCTAGAGGAAAAGGTTCAAGGTAGTCGAGCAAAAGGCAGACAGCATTACAAGTGGGAATATAACATCAAGAGATGGACGAACAGCAGTATGAGTGAGTGTACATCAAGGGCAAGAGACAGTGCTTGTTGGAGATCCATTGCAGCCAACCTTCATTGTGGACACGGCACCTGATTGATTGATCCGTCTATTCGGTTATGCATCACATCCCGAGTCTAGGCAGTGACGGTTAATTGAAATTTAAATATATATATATATATATATATATATATATATATATATATATATATATATATATATATATATATATATATATATATATATATATATATAGTTACCATAAACAGCCAAAAAAAGTAACCGAGAGGTTTTAAAAGAGGTGGGAGCCCGAAGACAATTTATCACAGACACCAGGAGGAGACATTCATCATTTTGCGGCAATTTTATAAGAAAAAGGGAAATGGAACATGTTGTCACCACTGGAAAAATCTGTGGAAAGTGGAAGACAACGAGAGAAGATTCTTGACAATCTTGTTGCATGGCAAGGAGGTGTGTCAGCACACGAACTAATACATGGTGGAGGAGATCGCGGACAGTGGAGAGGCGTGATAGCTCATGCCAGTTGGCAAGGCACCTGATGAGGATGATACACACACACATATATATATATATATATATATATATATATATATATATATATATATATATTGCAACGACCTTGTCGTTGTCTACTTGCATGCAGTCTAATTAGACGCACTGACAGTTATTTCAATGTCATTCAGAACACGGAACAAGAAACTGGAAACAATACCCCGCTGGTCAAATCGGTCACGTGAGAGACATATATGGATTCATTGCATGACCAAACACAGCTACTCCAACCGTAGACGCTTTAAAAGCTATTAGACGTAAACGTGGACAGAATCACTGGTCTCGCAGCAGAGGCCACCTCTGCAATTTTTAACTCTACCCTATCAAACAATCCCGTTCTCTAAAGATTCACTCACTCTTCATTCTTAAAGCGCACCATGCGATTTGGCTTTCTTAACCTGGGAAATTAGAATAGTTTTTCGATCATTCCAAGTTTAAATAATTTGTTTCCCTCTAGAGTTCTCGAACGTATCACACATGATTCATGTTTTTTTTTTCTTTTCATCTTCACACTTTCAGCCAACTTCCACACTCGTGCAGAGCTATCCGCTACTCGATACTGTTGATACAGCGTGACACCCCTGTAACATAAACTAGGCTGTGTGACAGCTGAGTTAGCATGAATTAAATGACAACCATTGTGTTTTTAGCTAAAAAACTTTATAAGAACCACTTTATGTTTAGTAGTTATCCTCATTCACAAAGAAAAACATTATTAACAATGAGAAAAATAATCGATTACACACACACACACACATACACACACACACACACACACACACACACACACACACATATATATATATATATATATATATATATATATATTTTAGGGATGTACCGAATATTCGCTTCGTATTCGCCTCGGGGCCAAAAGTGGACCTTTTGACTATTCGGTATTCGGTTGCGGTCGGGCCGAATACAAATGGTTGTTACCTTACACCGGCTTCTGCATACACGGCCTTAATATTGACAACACTTAACGGTTGGTTTTGTTGAAAGCTAATGCTTTTATGCATTAACTAAGCTGCCAGTAACAATTTCTAAGTTTAGTTACTTGTTATAATACTTAGGATTCTTTCATTCCTAGTTATTAGTTACCACAGAATGACTCAAGGATGCAAAACATAACATGTTTAAATGTTTACTATTCTGTATAAATACTAACTAGACATGGAAAGGATACAAAC